>JALLPF010000036.1:0-20718 GCA_036939455.1 Cyclotella distinguenda | reverse complement strand
CGAGATGAAGGCTCGTGATAACACTTTTGTAGGTGAGGAGATCGAAGCGAGGCACCACTCGATAATTCCGAACATCACAGTTCGAGAATTCCGAGCTGATGATTTGTCGCACGTACGTCGATTGATCCTCGTGCGTGTAGGTAATAATTTTACCTGCACGGGGTGCGTACGTGCAAATCATATGGCATGTGCTCAGCTTCGGGTAGCTCTGGTACTAATCGCTTAGTAGAGCGATAAGACACGTGTGTTTTTAGTACGTAGAGGTAGAGGTAGATGCTGTCTACTTAGACTCCTGGCGAGTCCAGGTCGGATGAAGTCTACACTACTAGTAACAATCGTGTAAAATCAACGATTCAGGGCCTTTGTATTCATTCATCTAGAAGGGTGGGTTGATTTAAGGGGTTGTGTAGCCTATACTTGTAGGATCCTATTAGCTGTTTTTTTGTGTATGGTGATGACTCTCAGTGTTGGAAATACGAGAGATGACGGGTTTGAAGTCATTCGTTTGCCTTAACTGGACATTAACTTATTTATAATACTTATTACTGCACAATAATGAAACAGAAACTCAACACTCGTACATCAGTTACTCGGAAAAAAATCGTCCCATGAGTCAACATCCACTATCGAACAAATCTGTCCACCGGGCCTTTCAATGTCGCTTTTAATGTTCATTCTCCTTCTATTTGCCCCTACACATTCCACAAACGACCCCGGGTTGCCTGCTTCACAACTTGCTTCCTCACAGGTTGCAGATGTTATGTCATTGGGACCAACTTTGAAGTTTCCTACTTGGTTTGTCATTTTGGTTTGAAGGAAGATGAAGACACAAAAACCTTTCGTACACATTATGTCCTCAGCCCAACACCTTGCACATTCTGATGTGAATCCATGGGTACCCCCAATCGTAGGGCCCTCTAAACATTCTTGCAATGCTGATATCCCTTTACCTAAAGTCTGTATGCTGCACTTTTGGGATTGTTGTGCCAATGCTAGAGTAACCAGAGTTGACAAGAATGCAATGACGTTAAACAAATGGGAAGGATAGAAATGCCACTCAGATTTCAGGCAGCAAAACTTACTTTTTCGAGTGGACCACTGCAACTCAAGATCTTTGGAATAACAGACAGAATGGAAAATATTTGTTGAGAAATGTCGTTTGTAATGAAGAAGTATCACCCAATACTTGTTCCGGTCTCACCAATCCAATTAGAGCAGTGCCCGCAAGCTCCACAGTGAGCAACTTGGAAGTTCTTCAAGATTAAAATAAAATTGATGAAAATTACTTCCTCAAATCAAACTTGAACAAAGTATTGTAACAGACAAAAAAGGATCATACCGCAAGATGGGCTTCTTCCATACTAGCAAATGTTCTAATATCTCCACCTATACTGTCAAACGCGCAAACAGGTCCAAAGTTCATGTTCTGATGTAAATACATGAGAATTGGACGAACTTAGTTGTCAATAAATTTCGAAGAGATCCGATCACAATGAGCTCACTTTGTATATCTTTTCGCTGACATATGGAAGTTTTGCTTTTGTGTTTGTAATCTGAACCGTTGCAGCACATGCAACTAGTGCAATATATATGGCTAACATATTTAGGGAGATTACAATCACCCGGAAAATAATGAAGATCGCGATGATGCAACACGACCTTGACTTGGAGTCAGGATTTTTTTGGAAACAAGTAAATGCTGTAAAGATATCCCAAGCCGGTTTTATTGGCAGCGCTTGGTAAATGCGGCGAAACCAGCTTGGTGCTTCAACAGATGCTTCTGAGGCAACAACCAAGTTGAAGGTTGCAATGGGCGTGTTTTGTAATACACTGCCCCTAGCTTCTCGACGGGAAAATTCTTCTGATGTTGACACACTAGTAGGATCGAAGTACACTAGGGTATTGTCAAGAGGATGGGTTTGCAAGATAGCGTTCGCAGAAGATGTGTGAGGGAAACGATAGATATCGAACTTGAACTCACCACTCTGATAAAACACGCTCAACCTTGATCGATCAATGTGGCGTCTCACAGGTTTTCGATTTTCTTCGTCTTCATAATTACTGTGTTCAGCCACAGCATCAAAGACAACATTATCAGTGAATTTGACGCGTCTTGGTTTGTCGTTGCTGTCTGCATTTCTTTCATATTCATTGTTGTCTTCATTACCACCATCAACCACTGCATCTAAAACCTTATCGTTGAAGTGGACGTGTCTTGAAATTTCATCATTGGCTACATCATTATCGTTGTTCTCCTTATCACCCTCAACTAGATCCAACAAATTATTATCGGTCGCATGGCCTGCTCTGGCGTTCTTGTCTTTACCTTCTCTACTCTCGTTTTCATCGTAATCGTCATCATCACCTTCAACCACTACGTCCAGCATACCATTATCTGTCGAGTTGACAACTCTCACAGTATCTTCAAACAATACCGCATCGTTGTTCTCCACCGCTTTAGAGAAACGAACAGCTGCAGTCTTACGAGGAAGGCTGTCCTTGATTCGATAATGCTCAATGTAACGCGCGGCCTGAACGGATAAACAAATACCAAACCAACCGAAGAATGAGATCAGATACAACCCGTAATTCGTTTTGAAGAGGTCGAGGTTCCAACTTTCGTCTGCGATGCCCTGGGGAAAGATAAAGAGGAAACAGGAAAATGTAATGAAAAGATATCAGAATACAACCAAGAGTAACACAAATAAGTAACTAACTCGAAACTGACCATGCCCTGCGTGAACATGATCGCACTGATCAAGGACATGTCTGCCGATAAATAAGGCAAACAGTCAAAGAAGAGGTTGAGACTCAACTGTGACGAATATACGGGTCTTTAGGTTTCTTCGCGATGACGTACATGAACTTGCCAGAAGCGTCACCTTTCCTCTATGAGAACGAAACCGCTGACGACTCTGATGCACCACATACAAATACACGTAACCAAATACACATCCAATGAGTACCGAAGCGATGTAAGACCATACTTTCAACCCCACATAAAACGGAAGAAGGAGAAAGAAAACTCTGGAAAAATGAGTTCCGATGGCGACACGAACTTGGTACCGAAAGTGGATGACGGGGGATGAGAAAGATGCTCCGTCAGTGGACAGGGATGATAGATCCTTGACGGCTTGTTCGGCAAGACAAGTACTGTCGCGAATGAGAGTAAGTTTGGATCTGGGGTAATAACCAAGCCATTGTGGCACCTTCAGACCAAGAATACCGAACATCACCGCACCAAGTATAACGCTGAACCCCCAGAGTACCAACAAACTGTTAGGATCGGCATTATTCCATGTCATACCACCTATTATTGCGTATCCCAGAGAATAAAGAATGGACCAATCGATCAGAGCATCTCGCAAGCCAAGTCGGGTAGCAATGAGAGAGGCGATGTACCGATCTCCACGAAGATTTGAAGAGATTAAGATCCGGTGCCTAAAGTCATTGAGCTCGAGCGTCTTTCTCAAAGAAATGGTGGTATGTGGAATGAGTGAAACCGAAAGGTTCATGAGAAAGAAATGCAGAATTCCAGCAGCAACTCACCGCGACCATGACATTCCAAGCGATTGTCACAACGAGTGCAGCGGAGAAAAAGATGTATATGGACACGAGGTACAATACCGCCGTGAGGGAGCAGAGGAGGAGGAGAGGAAAGAGGTTTGCTCTGAATGATTTTGCTGTCATGGTTGTTGCAGTTGTACGAAAAATATAGAGAATCAAGTGACCGTCGTCGACCACTACACTTTTTACGAATGGACCAGTATAGTCTTTGGGATGCTCGGATGTCCGGTCTTTTCGATTGTTTGTTCGCAAATGTTGTTCCAAGATGAAACATCACCGTGGGCCTGAAGGAAATTTCTGTTTTGTCTTGGATGGAGGTATCCTTATGATTACCTTTTCACAACAATAATTTTCAAATCCTTTTGATTAGTAAGTTGTTCAAAAATAAACGGTAAGCGTGAATCTACCACTTTAATTAATTATTAATATTAAAAATTGACACCATAATGATCCGAAAATCTCAATCTACTTATCTACCTATGAGTACCTTTAGCTCCCTAAAGTGAATGCCCTAAGTATAGTAAGTACTATAGGTACAGAACTGCACAATGCCGCGACCATTCGAGCTATCAACTCCTTCGCGATATTGTTGTTCATGCTCTGGTCGTATCCTATTCAGACCGAAATATTTCATGTTGTTTCCTCGAAAATGGCATCACGCCTAGGCTATTGTCGTGCTATCCAATGTGGCATTCGCTCGTCCCAACCATCCATTCCCTCGTCGACTCGTCCCCCACTGTCCTGTCGAGGTGAGGGTCTAATACTCGACTTTTCCAGGCTGAAGTTAAATCGACACTCGGAGAGAAAGCTCATAGCTCAATGTTCGTCATCGATTCCGACGGTGCCGGAGACAGACTCGCTCACTCAAGCGACACCACCCATAACTGATGGGATGGGACGACTGAGTGATCGGGATGACAACGCCCACGCAGTTATATTTTCAAATGCTCAGAATTCCCACAATATAATCTCGTTGGATATAGAAGAGAATCGCTCAAAAATCACGCACGCAACCACTTCCGATTTCATTCCACCCCCTTCGCTGCAAGAAGGGGTACATGTTGCCACGAATAATAGAATAATCTCATCTGGACGCTCCTATAGGTCACCCCGTATGATCAAGATACGACGAAAGAATTCTCCCTCACGGAAATCAGAAAGTGTTCGAGACTCTGAAACTCTCATTGACTACAGGGAGCCGTTGGATGGATACAAGTATCGGATATTGAAAACACCGCAGCTCACGAATGATCAATTGCCTTCGCCAGTCCCAGATTTGGAGAGTCCACCCATCCACCCGCCTACAGCGACTCCATCCCACGAAAATGAAGATTATGATTTTTACAATATTCAACGAGATACTCTCGCTCCGTCGTCAGTTCAATCACTGCCATTGCTCCCTAATGGGGTGAATGATGTACTGTCTTCCAATTGGTGGCGAACTCTTTACCAAAATATAGGGAAGTCTCCTACGAATATATCATCTGCATCCACACACCCATTTCAATCCGCCTCCATGAGGAACAGGAGGTCTTCTCTTTTACTTGAAGAAGTATTCAACACTAATACACAAAATATTCAGGAGGAAGAGAAGGACACGGCTCGAATACGAGTGAGATCGATACAGGCAGCAAGCTCCATCGATGTCGTGGCTGTCCTCAGTAAAGTTTTCGGCGGGGGAGTCGCTCGTGCCTCTCAATACGACCTGTGCCTGGAGGGAGAGTCGATCAACGGGAAGGCAGTAACGAACAGACAGATACAAAATCCTCTGGCCGAATTCTTCGCTTCGTCTCCTCCTCTGCGTCATGTCTTTGGACGGACCAACATCATCATTCAACTCTCGCCCCCTCCATTGGATTGCCCTCCATCCCTGGCCCCATCGGTGCCCCGCTATGTCGCCATTTACCGATTTGGATCCGTCGTCTTCTTCAACGTTACAACCAAAGAGGCTTCAAAATTGCTGGAGCAGATTAAAAAACACTCTGTAGATCCCATCGCTGTGGGATTCGAGCGGAGAGAATTCTTCGAAATGGGCCTCCAACCGCAGTTGGAAACAGCCATCGGACGCATCACAGCAGATCGCGCAATGGTTAAGGAGTTAGACATGAACACGGTCGGAGTCGTGTCTAACATTATGGGGCAGACTGTGGCGCTGGACTGGCACAACGACACCGTGGATGAGTTACTCGCCAATTTTTCTAACATCAATTCCTCGGTGGAAAAGACGGGAAGCTTTACCAGTATGGAGCGCCATATGCTTTTTCAAGTTGTGGCAAGGAACAATAGTTTGTTCATCGATATGGTCGCCAAGTTAGGAATAAAGGATCGAAGTGATACGGCTTGGCATTTGTCTCAGTACGAGGGTTTGCATTATGGTATGAGAGAACAATTTGATCTGGATGAAAGATTCAGGGTAAGTCCCGATTGCGGTTGAGTACATGTGATGAATCTCTCGAATTATATATTTGCCAAATCTTTGGACCTTGTTCATTATCATTTCTTACAAAGCACATCGAGTTCAAGCTCGATTTGATCCAACAAAACGCTAAATTCTTTTTGGAAGTGCTCCACGCTCAAAAGTCCAATACTCTCGAGTGGGTCATTGTTGCGCTGATTTCATTCGAGTGCGTGCTAATGTGTCTTGATATGAGTGGACTTGGAGCAAAGTTCTTTGCGGGATTCGCTTACTTCCAGTAACCGTTTTCTTCGTTGACGCTATCGATTGGTATTAGGTAGGATTGTATCGTGTCGATTGAGATGAACAAGTGTGGAGAATGAAGTGGTAGTTTTACTTAGACGATTATAACTTACTTGATAAATGCCATTCTACACCCCTCAACGGCAGGAGCTAGTCTGGAAGTATTCCCATAGAATCAGATCGATCCACCATTCTTCTGTAATGTCCATGGTGCCGTTGAACCAACTGATCATGAGTTCCCTGTTCAACAACAGCTCCATTTTTCATCACGACTATCGACTCTGCATATCTCACAGTCTGTAAACGATGAGCAATTATTATTGTGGTCATACCCGACCTGTTTCGGAGTAGCTCGTGCAGTGCTTCTTGCACTGCTGCCTCAGATTCTACGAAGAGCGCAATATTAATTTTGCTCAAGGCGATCATATATTTGACCAGATTCAATTCGTCTTACCGGGATCAAGGGCTGTAAAATGACGAGGGCGTGACAGTGATCACAATTCTAATCAATTTTATTTTTGAAAAGAACTTGAGGATACTCGATGACATGCTTTCTCACCAGATGTCGCTTCATCGAGCAGCAGCAAAGCGGGTTTCTTGATCAAAGCTCGAGCAATGGCGATACGCTGATGTGGAGAATAGAAGTCGATTAGAATGCATACTGAAATCCGATTGTATAATCGCAATGTTGGTGTCTAGTTCGAACCTGTTTTTGACCACCACTATAAATCATCATTCAAGATTATGGGACTAAGATTAGAGAATTTTTCAATTGGTCGAAAGGCGGCGAGAACGCATCATGAATTTACCTGAGATTCATTCCTCGCTCGCCAACTTCTTCATCGTATTTATTCGGAAGAGACTCAATGAACCCGTGGGCATTGGCTACTTTCGACGCTTGGACGATTTCTTCAAATGATAGAGACGACCCATAACCTATATTGTCTTTTATGCTGCCAGAGAATAGGACAGGGTCTTGGGTCACGAGACCTATACTTCTTCTATGAATATTCAGATTCATGTTTTTCAGGTCGACATTTCCAAACAAAATAGTGCCCTGGTGAGGGTCATAGAGTCTCTCCAGAAGAGACACGATGGTTGATTCTGTGTGTAGGGGATACAGCATGGGGGGATGTAATGTGTGTAAGTTGTGTTGACCGAAACTCATAACTTACTTCCACATCCGGAGTGGCCAACCAGTGCTACCAAGCTTCCACTTTTTATTTCAAGGGAAACGTTATCTAGTGCTAATGATGTAGGTCTTGTTGGATAGGAGAAGGAAACATTGCTTAGAATAATGTCTCCACTTGTTTTCGATGCATCAGAGGGTCTCCTTGAGAGAGAGACCACAGTTTGGTTACCAGTACCCGGTGGCGGAGGGCTTCTATCCAAGAGGTAGAATACTCTGTCTCCCGCACCCGAGCTTTTGATCAGAGACGAATAGCTTTGAAAGAAATTAAGTGTGTACTCCTTGTATGAGAGGCAACGAAATATACGTGAATGTTGGATCAAGCGATCTCAAATATAATATAACATAGTTGAATCAAGAAGTACCTGCAGCTGCCCTTGGTAAAGCATGAATGCCAAGAGTACCTCCGGAGTTAGCTTCCCTTCCTCGATCAATAAAGATCCGACCCACAAAAGGGCTGCTTGGACACACGTATTGATTAGAAAAGTAGACACAGTCATGAAATAAATCCCAGACGCAATTAGTTGACGAATATTGAGAGAGTAGAGCACGTTGATCTTCTTTGCATATTTGTCAATTTCATGATCTTCAGAAGCTGATGTGATCACCGTTTTCATACAAGCAAGGGACTCGTGGGCAGTGCGCGTGGCGTCCGCAAGTGAATTTTGAACTGACAGAGCATTTTTGCTCAGCCAGTCGCCGTACAGTTTGTTAATTACACCCACAACGGGAACAATTCCTACTGTGCACAATCCTAGAGATGGACACCGAATAATCATATACGTGGAAATACCGACAATCCGAACCGTGGCTTCGACGCTAAATCGGAAGAACCAAGTCAGGTCGCCTGATCATTCGGAAATAATAGTTGACAAATAGATGTCATAGATTTTAGTTCGTGACACGATGCACGACGAATGATCAATTTTGTTTGTGGTCATACCTGCCATTTCTCCGCAATCCGAAGTGAGTCTTGAAATAAGATCACCAGTATTAGACTTATCAAAGAAGGCCTGATCCTGACGTAATATCGAAGCAAAGGTATCAATTCTGATTCGTTTTACAATGTTCTCTCTCGCTTGACCGAACAGAAAGATGCACCAGAAATCGAGAACAGCATCAACTGATCCGAGAAGAAAAAGAAGAAGAACATTGCGTTTCGCACCATCCCAGTCTGAATCAATCAAATCTCCTATTGTAGCGGATACGAAGTTTGGAATTGATAAGGAGAAAGGGAGCCTGATAAGGAGAACAATGATACCTATCCATAAATAAAACGATTCTCTTCCTGCCAGTTTGAGCAATCGAGTTGTCCCGCGAATGCGCGACGATGATGGAGTATTTTTTTCCTCAGCTGCGTAATCATCCCCATTCACTTCATCATTATTTCCGGCACTCTGAGCGGCATTGATCACGTTATCGAAATTATTGGGATTATGTGTCCCATTCGTTTCTACTCCCACAAAAATCGGTTCTTCTGGGCTTATGAATTGCTCGTTTATGAGAAGGGGATCCAATATATCGTGGTGGTGTTCTAACGGACTAATATTTCTGTGATTCTTTCGAAAACAGCATCGATTTGATGAGTCGGTTGAAGGTTGAGCGACTGTGTGTGACTCTGGATAAAACGTCAGCATAAGGCCAACTGACGCCGCACATACAACAGTGACTCCAATCCAAAGAATTGTTTGGTCCTTCAAAGAGCTGCAGCGACCACGTGAGTGTTTTCCAATACCATTGTATGAATTATTATCTTCGGCAGTCTTTAGATTGAACAGACCAACGCCAACAAACGCCAGCCCCATGATTACTTGAAGAATATGACGTGAGCAGATGGCAATCCATCACGAAGTGGTAAAGGAGCATGTATGCATTCTTACCATGCAAAAAGTACAAAAGCCGCAAAGAATAGTATCCACTCAAAGGATCAGTTGAATCAGGCCATTGTACAGTACCGACATATCTGACACAGGGAAGTAGAGAAACTAGAAGTACTACTGAACACAAAGCAATCGACAACACGCAACCTCCGGCAATACGAATCATGTCTCCTTCCACCATTGTGATGTAGTTCTCATCCTTCTCCATGCCTAATAAGCATGGATAGAGTACGTTTCTTCAAGATTGTAGATCGGAATTTTGTTTCAATTGTTTGGTATCAAAGCCAAACAACATTATTGTAATGAAACTATCTCACCTCGCCGTCAGCGGTGACACGAGACATGTGACCCCCATCGCAAAGAATAATCCACTAAGTAGAAGTGAAACAAAGATTGAAATACGGAGCGAGAGTGAATTTCTATCGAAAATCTTTTCGGATTCGTCATGCCAGTGATGGGCAGAAGAGTCCACCAAATAATTCGTCGGTGACATGATGGTAGGTCTAATTATTAAAGCGCGATTTTTCGCATGGAGCTGTAATTTCGACCTCGCAGGCCTTTTGCTGGAATATTCTTGTTTATCGTGTAAGTTGCTGTTGAGTTGATCGCCGGTGAGTCCGATGTTGAGTTCGGCTTCGGCATCATTCTGACTCTTTGCGAGCTCTCCGTGTGACGGTAGAGATATCTACCTACGCCGCGTACCTCGATACGTATGTCTCCTTTTGTCCGTCGTGGTCCGTGGATGTCAGCGTGTCAGAGCAAGAGAATGACGGTAGTATCACGGTGGCTTGTACTTATATACTTATACATAAGAACAATACTTAGTTTAGTACCTCGTGGCAGGTATTAGTGGCTTGATGACGAGTCGAGTCCTCATCCTCATCCTCATCACCAGCATTACAGTCATCCCTTCGGTATCCTCAGTCGAGATCAGCCGGCTGGCTGATTAGTACTCGAACAACACGCGGCGATGTCAACGACTTTCGAAATGAGTCGAGTTCGAGGCATTCGCCACCCCATGGCGCGAATTCTAGTATTGTTCCTGGTTGCCGCTACTCTCATTGTTGTCGAGTCTCTGGCGACGCCCTCGGCTCACATGATTTATCGTAACATCAATGGCCGCGGAATAATCAATTCCAGATGTAACCGACAGTTAGAATCCATTACCATCATGGGAAATCGAGGAAAGTTTATTGGAGTTGCTCGTCGACCAGTGTTAATGTCAACTTCTGAATCTGAGGCCGTGATCGACGACGGTTCAAATCCACTTGATGAAATCATCGAAAATTCACTTCAAAATTTTTCACCGACGCATCAATCCATCATAAAAAGTCACCCCTCGAATCCAGCCGAGAATATCTCTATTTGGCCACAATTTGATGAACTCGATCGACGCATGATTAAAATTGCACTGCCATGCATTGCAAACTTTGCTATAAACCCCTTGATCGGTGCAGTGGACTTGTTTTGGGTGAATCGCATGGGAAATGCCTTGGCAGTGGCGGGTCAAGCCGCCGCCAATCAGGTGTTTAGTTCGGCATTCTGGGTTGTTTCTTTTTTGCCCAGTGGTGAGTAGTTGGGAGTGGTTCACTCATGATTTGTGGTTATGGGTTGTCTATTCATTTTCTGCCCAACAATGCGTTCAGTGACGGCGACTTTAGTCTCCAAGGCGAATGCACAGGGGAACGAAGATGAATTGCAAGATGCTGTCAGTCAAGCGTTGGTTATTGGATTTTACGTATCCTTGTTTGGAACGTTTTTGATGTTGAGATATCCTGAGAGGGTGCTATCATCAGTATTGAAAGGCGAGTATCTACCGAATGTACACTCTGACTGATCAAGTAGTGATCCCTCATTCTTTTCACTTGCTGAACGCCTCGCTAAATTCTGTCATTTCATCCGCGAATCCCGTTCATCACTCCTAGATGGGGCACCAGCACTCGAGTTTGCGAAACCATACCTCTTCATAAGATCATTTGCTTTCCTTCCTTCATTAATTTCGTTGATTGGATTCTCGGCATTTCGAGGTAAATTCCCTGTTTCGAATAATTACGGATGAACGACCGACCATTCTAATGTTATATATTATCACGTCGGATCTTAGGCACTCTCGACGTCTCAACGCCACTGAAAATTAGCCTTACCGCCAACATTTTCAATGGGATACTAGACCCAATCTTAATGTTTACACTTGCCATGGGGGTGACGGGTGCTGCACTTGCCACATTGTCCGCAGAAATAATTTCCGCGGTTTTTTTCGTCGTTTTAATGCTGCGCCAACGATTATTCCGATGGTCAAAGATATTCATGACCCCCTCGTGGTCTAAGTTAAAGCCTCTATTGAAAGGAGGAGCGGCATTACAGCTCAGAAATGTGGCGCTGAATGTTACTTTCTTGGCTGTTGCGAGGGTAACTCAATCTTTGGATAATACTGGTGTAGCAGCGGCAGCACATGGTACGTTGAATCCGGCATCTTCGTAACTGAACACAAATGAATCGAGAGTACTCAAACAACTGCGTTGATCCACCCCAGCCCTTTCGATACAAGTGTTTCAAATTGGCGGTATAGTACTCTTGGCCTTATCCACAGTGGCGCAGACCGTAGTTCCGAACGAACTGATTGAAAAAATCGATGCCAACGGAAAGCGTCACGGGGGGAAATCCGACGCGAAAGCCGTGGTAAACCGATTGATGAGTTGGGGATTCATCCTGGGCGTTATTCTTGGGGCACTGCAGTTGATGCTGCTGCCTCTGCTTCAAAAATCATCGCCTCTGGAGGAGGTGAGGCAGGCTGCGGTGATGCCCTCGGTTCTCGCCAGCTGTTACCAGATTATCAACGGATTGGTATTCATTGGTACGCGTGTGATTGTTCTTCGACTTTGGATGAAGTCTTTTTCGCCGGCACTTACAGTTTCCGTTCCAATGGACGTAGGGGAAGGAGTCATGGTCGGCTGTGGAAATTTCTTGCAGCTGTCTCTGAGTACTGTCGTGGCGACCATTTGTGCTCTGGTCTCATTGAATACACTGCCTAAACTGTTTGGACTTACAGGTAGGATTTTCTTCCGGCAACCCTTTCGTTTCACTCGATGGATTTCTCAAGCTTCTCTTCTTCGTAATCGCACAGGTGTTTGGATGAGTTTTGGCGTTTTCAACAGCATTCGATTGGCCGGTGTGTGGCTTCATCAAACGAGATTTGGACCACTGGCTACATCGAAAATGGGGAGCTCTGAATGATCACATGGATTGCATTTTTACAGTCTACATATTTAATAAGTATATTTGATTAAACTCGAATTAATTGAGACTATGGATATTTGCAGATATAGTCGTTTTTCAGCGACCTATTTAGCAGATTTTCTTTCCCAGACCGGCTTTTGCGAGCCTGTGTTTGCAACCTTGGATCAGTTCGGAGCTGGTTAATGTAAGAAATTGGCGCGTTCTTACGTTGTCGTTGGACCTCGGCTCGATGAGCCTTCAACTCGGTGAGCTCGGAAACGGCCGCCTCGAATTCGTTCTTGAGTGATTTGGCCTCCTTCCGTGATGCTTCATATTTCGCCATTGCCGTATCGGCATTCGCGTTAGCGCTATTGACGACACTTCGAAGCTCAGACTTATGTTTTTCGTTTTCAGCTTCTTTACTTTGAAAGATGCAAGCAAGGCTGACAAGTTTTCCGCATGTCTCTTCTAAACGCAGTTCCAATTCAAGATTGGTAGCTGTAACATTGGCCAACGTCTTTTCGGCGTTTGCCAGCTTGGATTGCAACTCGGATGATTTTCTAACTGCGCTCTCTAGTTCTTCTTCATTTGATGAAAGTTCACGTTTACTCGCTTCCAAAGCCGAAACGCACTGCAATCTCGAACGAGTTTCTTCTTCCACTCGTTTCTCAAGTTCACCTATCCTAGCAATTCCACTATTCACTTCAAGCTTAAACCGGACAGATTCTTCCGATATGCGTGTGTTGATCTCTTCCGTCGACTTTCTCAAAACTTTTTCTTCGCTGCAACGACGCTCCGAAAAGAAACATTTCTGTTCGGCTCGCCGTCTTTCTTTAACATGAATATCAATCGCTCGCTGCCCTGTCGATTGAGCTTCGTACTTGGCATACTGAATTCGTTTCTCGTACGATGTGCGCTGATCGAGCAAGGCGGTGTTCATTTTTTCACGCTCGGCTTCTTTCGACTCAAGTTTGGCGTTCAGCTCACGGATTTCAGAATTTGCATTGTCAATCGTGACTCTCATTGATTCCTCATGACGTAGTTTGAAGCTTTGATTTCTAGTAAAAGTGAGAGCAACGGTACGTTTGCTTGATGGAAGAAAGGTGAGAAGCTTCATCGCACGAAGGGATACATCAACGGACGATCCTTGTGCCATGGCCGATTCAATTGCCATTAGACTGGCCCCCCAAATGACTTCAATTTCTCGATGGTGTTTATTGCATCCTATCGATTCATCACCTTCGTTGTTCTCATTGAAAGGACACGAGCACAAAAGATATAAAAGGCTCAGAATGGCAGACGACATGAGATTTCCTACGTCATCAACACCTACTCTCTCTGATTTGATAACGCCCACGAAAACGTCCATCGCTGTGGTGTCTCTCAAAGGGGTGAATAGAGTTGATGAGAAGATTCGAAGAAATCGGGAAGAGGATGAACACGCCCCCAACATGTCACCGATCGTGCAAATTCTGGGAAAGTATCGAAGCGAATACGATGATGATGTCCCGACAACAAATAAAGACGATGTTTCCACCAAAGTGTGAAGCGCACTTTCCAGAGAGGTCCCCACGAAGTCACTCTCAAATGATTGCTTCATCGTTTCAGAGAGGACATCTGGCCCATAGTTGAGCAATGATCGTAGCAAGGAAGATGCGCATGCCGACACTGGGTAACTTTTCTGCAGAAACCATTTCAATCGAGTCATGAATGTAAGAAGGGATGACTACAGGGGACTCGGATCATGGACAACACACAAAACTTGCTTACATGGGCACCAAGACGAACGAGATTGCCAACAAAAGACTCAACGGCTGAATCGGTATTGTCGCTAGTATGAAAAATTGACGATTCTTCAAAACAGTCTCTCAATGCCAAACGAAGTAAAGCTGGACATTCAGTGTGGAGGTGTAAAGAAAACCCAAGAATGGCCTCGATGAACGCACTGCTCGGATGACCAATGGATCGACACGACGCGTAATGACAAATAAATTTGACAATTTCTTGAATCAAATGATTCATCTGTGGTCCGAACGAAGATGATAGCAATGACGCCCCGCCAACGATGAGAATGTCCGACATGACGTTAATGGCCGCGGCAATGGTATTAAATTTTGTCAACGTTTCGTGGTCTTTTTGATATTCAGTGTCAGAGCTAAACGTCAACCCGAGCTCAACAATTCGTTTCACCAGCGGAGACTGAAAGATGTCATCGATCGTGCCAACGTTGCCACCCATTTGAGTAAAAGACAGGGTGGACGACAAGGTTGGATCTTGGTGTTTTGGGAGGACAAGAAGTAACAGCGACAGCGACCCTGAAACGACCGCTTCGACATCCCCAGGATCGCACTTGTTGACAATCCGATTGGCGGATCGGCAAAGCCTCGAACGGGATTCGATCACAAAAAATAGTGTTTCACATAACCCGTCCACTGTTCGCTTCGAACAAGGAGCGTCGGATTCTTCACTTGATGTCTCGGGTGTTAACCAACCGGAAACCACGCCGATGTGTATCATCGACGAGAGAAAGTCCACGTGTGCCGCAAATATCCGATCCCTGGCGACCAATGTCTGACACCATTGAAGGTCACTGCCCATCCTTCCAATTCCACCCCTCCGACTCGATGCCTCAATGCACTGCTGCACCTCCTCCCCAGACTCCGAAGGAAACTCGAGAATGAAATCACGTGCATATCGTGCAATTTCGTTGATACGCGCGAGCCGAACGCCTCGAGAGGATTCAAGGTGCAAACCCAAGTTTTTCCCGAGTCCCGACACCCACCCGCAACCACCTTCATCGATCCATCCGCCGCAAGGTACCGTGCCAACAATGGAGTGGGGGGAGCAGTATGCTCCGCAGGAGATGGATGGATCGAGCGATGCACTGTACCTAGCCACGTGACGGGTAGCCTCGAGTCCTCGGGAAAGGGCGAGGAATGCTATGGTGGTGATTCTTCCCTTGGAATCCCGACATTGGTTCGGGGGTGACAACGCACAGAGAACATGAAATAGATTGAATTCGCGCCGGTCCAAGGTGAGAGGTAGGAGCAGCATGGAATGAACGAGATCGCTTTCCAAACAGGCAAAGGCGGTCGCCAAGAACTCCAATGCCGACTCGAGCAAATTGGGAGGGATTCCGAAAGCGTCATTCGGAGCGGTGGACGATGGTGAATCCCAACGGAAGAATTGTTTTACAACTTCATCGACGACGGAATCACCCCTCAAGGCATTGTAACACACCCCCGCCGCCAACTGTGCCGAATCAAAGACGAGTCGCTCCAAGTTCGACGACTCTTTCGAATGTGCGATACATGATCCTTCGTCCGTGCCCTCCCACAGACACAATGTTCGAGCGCCACGTCCGTAAACACTCCGTCCCAATAAGACCTCCCCCGACATGGAATACGAACCATCCCGATCGGCATCCACATTCATCACCGACAGAGACGGAGTCAAATGTCCCTCCGTCTCCTCCACCTCATTGGAACGCGAGACGATCGCCAATCGCGCCAGAGCCCGCGATGACGCATCAAAACACCGTTGGAGTTGGAGTTGCACCGATGCGTTGGCTTGGGAGGAGGCCGCGGTGGAGGGGAGTCGCAGGAGGTCGAGGAGGGAGGAGCGAAGGGATTCGTGCTGCCATGTTCTGGCGGTTCGATCGTGGAGAGGGGGGCGGGGTGGGGTGTCGAGGATGGTTTCGTCGGGATCGTACGGTGGTTCGAGCTGGGTGAGGATGTAGTGGGAGGTTGGCATGGTGGCCGGCGGTGTGGTTGCGTCGGAGGGGTGGTTGGAATGGAATTGGAAAAATTGGAGATATTACTATTATTTCAAGCAGAGGAAGTACCTCCAACGGCTGCGGTTCTACCACCAAGGAGTACTTACTTACGTACTCCTACGTGCTACCTATGTACCGCACGTTCTAAATTACTGGTAGAATGGATACGTAAGAGTGAAATAAGTACTTAAGTACTTACCTGTTTAGGTGTGGACAGAGCGACGGTCCAATCGACCCAAAGTTAGCCTCCACCATGTTCGGCGTCTCACGCAAAAAGAAAGCACCCAAAGTCCTCTCACTAACAACGTCATCGGAAGAAGACGAAACCAATGCACTTCGACAAGATCAACGGCGCAAGAAGGAGACTCGTCGTCCCGACCAAAACAAGAATCCAGCGAAACCGTCGATGCTATCGTTCGACCCCGACGGAGAAATTGACGAGAACGACCATGGTGAAATCGATGAAACGCGCAGGAGGAAACAAGAGAAGCGATCGAAACGAGAGGAGGACCGTCGTTCGAAAAAGAGTAAACGACGGGGGATCTCAAGGTCCATGGGCTACGGTGGAATGATGCCAACAGAGGACGATGCGTCGGGCAACGTCATCGATGACAATCGGCATTCCGTCGAGGAGGATGAGGAAGTTGACACTGTCGGGAATTACGATATGGCGGCATTGGAAGCACTCAAGTTGGGGCAGAAGAGGCGGGAGGACGTCAACAAGGATATTCCAACTGCGAATGAGAGAGAGGAACACACTCATCATTTCCATTCGAATCTCAACGATGTGACTGATCATCCCATGGTCGACCAAGATTTTATCCCCCTCACCGGATCCAACACGAAGCAACCAATGGTGTCGTCGCTTGAGACTTTCGTGTTGTCCGGAGACGAAGCGATGGCATACGCCACACTCGATGATGATGGATTGCCCGAGGAGTTTGATCACGGACTGCAACCGACGTTCTCACAGCCTTCATCCACGGTCGGTGTCAATGGCAAGACACCAACGGATGAGACGATCGATCGGGGAATGGAAGAAGATGATCGAAGATGGGAGGATACTATGGCTCGACGTGCCGGGGTTCTGCCTCCATCTTCCGTCGAGACAACTGCAACACCAAAACACATGGATCATGATATCAAATCCTCTCCATCGTCTCTATCCCAGATTAAATCGACCATCGGGGACACGATCATCAACCTCGAAACCGTAATATCCGATCTAGAAACGGCCCAACATCGGCACGAATCCATGCTCACATCCACCCACACCGAACTGGCAGGGCATCAATCCTCCCTAGAACAAAGTGGCAACGCACTCGAGTATTATCAAATACTCCGACAAGACTTGGCCGCGTGGATGGGCGCCCTACGTGAACTCAAGACTATGGTCGATGCAACGACGGAGGCACGGATTCAATGGGAGGGACAGGTGTCCCTGATGCAGTTGCAGCGGCGACTGGAATGGGGGGAAGATGCGGCGCGTGTTTTGGAGAGGAGGGGGTTGCTCGATCGAACGATTGGGGGGAGGGATTGCGATGGTGGTGAGGAGGAGGATATCGCCGAGGTGGACGAATTCGGGAGGGATGTGTCGTCCATGGCCGTGATGGCTCGTGGGAGACGATGTGAGGTACGAAAGCGGAATTTTCTCCGGAGGAAGACTTTGAACGATGGGGTTGGCGGTGATGATACAGTGTCGGCGCTAGATCGATTGGGATTTAGGAGCAGTGATACTATCAGTTCGGAAGAGATCCAAGATTGGCAGCAACGGAATCGAGCTCTCAATCAGGCTGTTCGCATCATACCTTCCATCGTGAAGGATGACTACCGCTCCGTTTCCAATCTTTGTCTACTGTTCTCTCAATGGGAAGATAATCATCCCGATGATTTCGATTCTTGCTATGCCAAAATTAGCCTTATCAGTATGTTATCCGTTTTGGTGATGTTAGAATTGTGCGAACGATGGGATGGGTTGGAACTTGCCCAACATATCAATGGGATTGCCGGGGGCGAAATAGATGATACGCAATATGCTACAGCTTTATCTGAATTTAACTGGTTCAAAGAATTGACTAGCGCCGTTGTCAAGAGGGAAAGTGAGGGACCATCCAATTTGTCGAATGTACTCCAAGAAGTTACCCAAACGTGCGTGCTCGACAGACTTTTTGATTATTTTTCAATTGACTCAGGGATTGATCAATTCAACAACGGAGACAATATGAGAGGAATTTACGATCCAGTCTCTGCGTCTCAGACCAAGTGGCTGTGCTCTGCGTTCAAAGATTACTTCTCCTCTCCCTCGCATGACGTTGGCTCGCGGAAGTCGACCATGAATAAATTGGCCACGTCGCTGCTCTCTTTAACTGAACACGTTGTGAATAAAACAACAATACCCATCGCCAAGTTGATCAATCTTACCGTGAAAACGAATGGTTTTGTTTCAAAAGATGGGAATGAGTTGGATGAAGCATGTGCTGACGCCATATCATACTCTATTAATGTTCAGGCACACGATTTGTGTTCGCTTGTTACCAACATTATGGGTTGCTGGTATCCGTTCTTCATCGAATCCATGCATTACGACGAAGCTGAAGTTGCGCCGATTGTGCAATTCATATTGATCAATGTCATGACGTGCAGACTTTTGCCCATCCTTCGGACGTTTCAGACCATAGCACTTGAGGAAGACTGCATTCACGTACGCTACGACGAATTCAAAACTCTCATTGCTGGTGCTTATGATACGATCAAAACGTCGGGAGTATTACAGATCGACAAATGGGCGTCTTCTGCTGTCCCATTTTGTGAGGCTGTTCAAACATTCGGTCTTGCATGTTAATCATATTGTCCTCGTGATGTCAATACATCTTACCAAGTCAACAATAATTATTGATCTTGAGAGGGTCTAGGAAGACTGCAAGGTCGGCAACCCAAGCTTTCCAATAAGTGGAATGTTATAAGCCGGAAGTATCAACCCTATCACTTCATGATATCCCCATCGAACTTAAGATTATACTAGCAGCTATCTTTATATTAATTACAAAACAAAAATATGTTCCCAGATGGTCCCATACATTGAATCCATCGTAGATTGACACACAGCGTCTGATTGCTAAAGTACACAGGAGAGTCAATCAGATCTTTATCATCAAGAAGAGATGATTGGTTGCGATGGCAGACGAGCCGTTACAAGTTTTTAGTTGGACAACGTTGATTTCAGAGCAATTTCCGAGAAAAATCATGGCATCCAGGGTAACACGCCCGAGTTCGCAGCCTTGCATCAAAATCGTGGACGTAAATCATCAGCGCATTGTGGGTCAATCAATAGCAATAGGCAATCAAGATCATGTCAACGTACCAGATACGCATCCCACGAATGCGCCAGCCAACTCCCGGTCATTCCCACCAAAAAAGCCGCGCCGAACTGAACAAGCATCTCAATCCCCAAGTCATTCCCCCGCGCCATGGCCACCCTTCTCATTTCAACATACTGAGCGCTTCGTTCCTCATCTTCTAAAAAGTAGTTTACCTCCTTCGTGGCATGTTCGTCCGAATGCCCCATGGAAATGTATTTCCGGATGAGCTCATTCCTGATCGTTTGGAGCTCTATTTGTTCGTTGATTGTGGGCTTACGACGAGGTCGAGGGGAAGTTTCGCTGCGTGAGCTGTTGCCTACGGTGGCGGCGTTCATATTAGAATACTTGATTGGCATTCTGGCACAGGTTTGATGAGGTGTGATCATGAAAGCCAGAGAGTCATGGACGACGCACGCGGACGAGATGGCTAATAAGTAGGTCTTCATGGCTGGAGCTAGTTTCGATGTTTGGTCTGGTAATAATAATTGTGTTTTAAAGCTTCGTTGGCGGATCGGATGAAGGTTGCAGATTATACGATACACGAGGCAGATGGCAGAATTTGCAATCGCGGTGTTGCCCAGGTTGTCGAAATCAAAACTCCAAGAGGTCGTGACGTTGTGAATTATTGGTGTCAATTTAGCTCTACTGTAATGATAATGTAGTGCGAAAATGATTAAATGTTCATAAGGTAATATTGGGTTTATTCTTGAATAAAATTAATTGATATCATTATTTACGTAGTCTTAAAATGACAGCCCGAGCATGCGCCAACTTCGGCACTCGGCACTTTCACGGCGTATATTACTATACTACGTCACCCACATTATAATTCCACCGAGTTTCCATACAACCACTAAAAAATAAAGAAAAAATAGTCAGACTACCCCCACCGTCAATTTTTACATATTCCAGCACACCACCGTATTTTCATTTACCTGGAGTACCTCACGTTTTTTTTACGTCTTCTTCTACCTCACTAATATTTCACGTACATTCATCTTGCCTCACGAAATTATAACCTGTCCAAGTACCTC
>JALLPF010000035.1:0-21283 GCA_036939455.1 Cyclotella distinguenda | reverse complement strand
GTTTCTCATTTTTTTTCTGAAGAAAAATCTTTCAATTCGCCAATGAAATATTTTTTTCAATATTGCCCTTCTCATTGGAGAACTTAAAGAATGCTTTCTCCTTCCGTTGAATTTTAGACCAGGGAGAAAAGTACATCCAGCTTGAGTGTTTCCCGGTTAAATCAGCGATTTTGACGGGAAGCTTGACAAAATATTTTTAATTTTTTAAATCAGAGTATCTTACTTATATAAGTAGGTAGTTTTGTTCATATTATTATCACTTCCTCTCCTACTTCATGCAAAAATCGAATTCCCTCAACTCCATTATTCATGTCTTCACAAGTCGAGACATCAAGGTATTGCCATAAATCTACCTAAACTTACCCCCTTGATCTCAATTTCTTCGCCAGACGGGTAATTCAGAACGATACAATGGCACTCCGGCTTCTCTCATCAGTCGCAGTTGTAGGGCGAGAAAACGAACCACTCTATCTTAGAGGTGATTTGTTTACAGAATGCGAAGTTACTTACCCTCAATCGGAGTTGATAACAGATATCGACGAAGTATTCGATGCTGATGAAGTCTCAGGTGATACCTGTGGTGGTGACGATTCAGATTGCGAAGATGGGAGAGTCCTTGGAACTCAAAACGATACCATCCCACCTTCGAAGACAGAAAGAGGGCTATTTACGCGAATCAAGGGTGCACTTGGAGGTAAAGACGGACCCCTTGGAGGAAGAGACGGTGTCCCTGGCGATGGACGCAACATCGTCATGATGACAAACAATCACGACGACCCATTCGGTTTCTTTTCAACATTGAATAAGTTGAATCTGGCCGTGCCCATGTCTCTTACTCAACAACTTGTACTTCATGCGTCGTTGGATAGATTTGAAGAAATGGCGTCTATATCGAACGCTGGCGCATCCGTACGCTGGAGAACGCCCGGTTCGACCGGAGCAAATGCAATGTGGTTAGGTCTATTATGCGAAGTAGACGAGCGCTTCAATGTATACGGTGTGTTCCAAATGAGACATCGTGTGTTGGTTAACTAATCCTGTGGATTCATAATATGGTTATATTGATTGCAATCTTTTCTCAAGCGATCTCCTTTCTGCATACTCTACTCCCAAGGATATCTTACAAATACTGGAATCAAACTTATGATCATTGTTGAAACTATTGAAATAAACGCAGAAGGTATTCGTGTTGATAATTTTTTACCGTCGGTGAAATCATTGGGCTATTCGTCAAACAGAGATGCAGACCTCAAAGTCATCTTTGTGAGTTGAACTATGTCAAACAAGCGAAATCGTGCATCTCGCTGCTGATGATCATGGCGTCCTCTCTTCAATTTTAGGCTCAAATCCATGATTTATATGTTCGATATACTATGAATCCATTCTCGAAGCTTCGCAGTCCCATTACATCCTGTGCATTTGACAGCGGTATTGTCTGCATGGCGAAGGCATTCAATCGTGCTGAGCTAATGCGGGCGTCGTCAAGTCAGCTGGAGTCGGAAAGTTCTTTATCTTGGATGTAAAGGATCCAATGCTCACATGATATTTTCAAATTGTTTTCAGGGTGTTCTGTTTCGAGAAATGCCTCTCTCTATTTCACAGTGGTCGAACTTGACGTGAAACTTTCGAGCAGGGGGTGTTGTGTATGACCGTTGTCGCTCCATGAAGATGAATGTCACCTGATGATGCCTCTCTTGTAAATTTTCGAACGATTTAGCCAATTACATCGTCAGTAATATCTTCTTTTTTTGTAGTCAACTGTAAACACAACACTAAAAGAGAAAATGTAATGAGCGCCTCAGAAAGCTCAATAATATAGCCAGTCTGTGGTATCTCCTCTTCTCAATTCAGCCTGGGTGGGTCATGATGCCATATTTCGAGGAACGACAGCACTATACTCTGGAATATCATTGTGAGAAACTACCATATTATAGTCGCGGTGGTGTTAAGTACTGCGCAAACAATCGACGGGTTGGTGATTCTCCCTTTCCACGATTCCATGGCGAATATCATCCTGATGCAGGCCTCGTCGGTTGTGGTAACATTTCCTTTGGTGCAGGGTTACTGGTTATTTTTGGTGCTAATCAACGATAGAAAATAACGGGAAAGCAACTGTGTCACAAAAGAAATAATCATCGTTTAAGGCTCAATTTTGAAACATTACGAGTCCATGATTCTGGGAAAGGAGGGTTCCCTAAAAGGCTTCCATATATTTCAGAGCGATCGTGAGCAGATAGTCTCACATCAGATTCGAATTCTGTTTTCAGCCGTTGCACAAATTTATTCGAGAGATATCCATCATTGCGGCATTGTTGAACAAAACTCTCGAGAAAGCCTTGTCTCTTTACATGATCAATTGGAGATCTCAAGACTTTCAATCCGATTTCTAGCAACCATTCATACGCAAGAGCATCGATTCCGAACCTCGACTCTCGCATTGCCTGTTGAAAAAGAATGAACGTGGTTTGTTTGTGGAAGAGAAGGAAGCGTGATTATTCTAATAGACTCACCGAAAATGTCAACTGCCCAACAGTCAATATGTTCTCTCCTCGGGCTTTAGTCCTAGCTGCAGTCTTAAGTATTGACGAATATAATTCGGGTGCTGACCCCAAGGTGAGTTGGCCTGATTTCTCACGGTCAATCAGTTCTTTCAACCACTTCCATGCATTCTCACAACTGATACCAGAAAGGCCGTAATGTTGATTGCTCAACTCATCTTGGAGCCAGACACGAATCACTTTCGAAAAAGATTCAGAATTTGGAGTAACATTTTCAGTCGCATCCATTTCTAATAACAAATCTTGGACTCGGGCGGGATCTTGCAGTTGTAACCAAGCCTCCATCACAAGATTGTACGTTTGCACATTTGGTTTTGGAATCATGTGCTTACAGTCACTAGAAATAACTCCGTTCAGCATCTTTCGAAGCCACCACTCACAACGAGAGGCGGAGTTCGGACGTTTCGTTCTACACCATGCTTTAATGACCTGACAAATTTGCAATGGGTCGATTAATTTCAAATCTAAATAACCACCACGGATGGCATATGAACTACTCACCGCATTGTACGATATGACATCAGGAGCCGCGGATTCATTGCCCTGCTCATATGATTCAATCATTTCCCGCAAAATTGCTTCAGATTTCAAAGGGACATCAGATCGCATGGTGTTCGCTAATTTCGCCCACCCACTTAAAACGGTATTGTATCCAATGACAGTTGCGTTGACATCAATGCACCCTATCTCTTGAAGCGTTTTCATATATTTGAGTATTTCCGTGGCATTTTCCATCTCGTCACTGCCGTCATCTTGACTGCTATGTGCATTTATGTAATTTGATCGATCCTCTAAAATAGATCTCTTTCGCGATGTGACGATTTGATTGTACGTATTATCAAGACTGAGCTGTTGGGAGTGCCAACGATCAGATTTCAGACCCGCAACAATAATCCACGAATCCATGGCAACAGTGTAGGTCTTCGTATTCGGAGCAATGCTAGTTTTCCATTCGTCGCACTCATTGATTTCTTTTTCCAGAAACGAGTTCCTATTAACAACTTCCATTTCTCGAACCAATGTCATCACTCTGCTAGCGACGCTTTCTTCCTTCCGACATCTCGTCCATGCCCGTAGAACATAATTGAAAGATTCAGTGGTTGGACGAATGGCTAACGCAGCATCGGGTGACATGCGATAGCGTAGAATTTCATCGGCTTCTTCAGCCCGTTGTTTGTGAAGTTTGTGTTGCTTCCCAAGACCGCGGGAACATGCGTGAAGGTACAAATCATATGATCGCGCATTCGGATGGAGCATGAAACGAAGTGGATGGTTTATCGGAAACTGACAAACGTCATAATGTACCAACTTGTTCAACCATCGACGACTACGGATCACGGATATTAAATCATTGTCATAACCCCATGCTTCAATGACAGCGTTGTAACATTCGACCGTAGGCTGAAGATCTCGGACGTACGCAGCGAAATCATCCCTGCGACTGCGACGCTCCCGTTTTGGTAGATACTCTGGTTTAGAAGTTTCAATTTCAGGGGATGGGGATGACGACGTCTCAACATCCACATTTCCACAATCAAATTCAGACCTGTATGACTTCGCAGCGTCGGCATAATGCTTTTCCAATCTTCCAATCCAATATTCAGATTTTTGAGGAGCTCCTGCGATCTTGCTTCTTGCATAGGCTTCTAGTAAACGAAGATATGCCACCGAGTCTACGGCATTAAAGATTGTTTGCTGTTGAGAAGGATTAACACAACCCGACAGCTGTATCACCACATCCCATCCATTGGTTTCTATTAAAGTGCTGAGCCAATTCTCAACAGCTTCTAGTTCGCACTCTTTCATGAAGGATGGATCGTGCCATGGCTTAGGTTCAATGCCACTCTGCCCTGAGAACAAAAGAGAAGCAAGAGAATGATTCCTCTTAAATACATGCTGCACACTACTTGCTGACGAACTTGAGCAAATCATTCGATCACTGATAAAGTAGCCAAACATAGAACATGAGGGATTATGAAGAATTTGACGAGATTTTCGAATTATTATCTCTCTGTGATGAGACTCTTGTTTCTCGAAAATGGTTCGAATGCGCGGTTGGTTCTGAGGAGCCTCAGTCAAACCAGTCATGTTGTATTTTAAAGCTCCTTCACAAACAAGGGTCGGCAATCGCCAACCTCGGTAACGAATCAGGAAAAAGTACATGCTGTACTGGGGTATCGACCTGGGTTCAAAAGCTCTTCATTCTGTCACAACTGATGGTGCCGTCGCGATCCGTCGCCAGCGCAAAGGATATCATTATTATGATCTGAAATGGGTCCAGTCCTGGTCTGTCAATTCCGCGAAAAGCGCTTCGAATTCTCGAGAAAAGCGATTGTCTCAAAAACGCAGTTTTCGCTTCTCTCCTATCAGAATCGGTTCATAGTCTGTCTGTCACCGCTTTCTCGATTTGGAGATATTCACATAGGCACATTCTTACAGGAGACGTCTTTCCAATGGTAGTATCAATAGATGAATATGAGTCATGGTTTTAAAACTAAAATTGTCAAAAGTTGCATCAAATTCAATTCCTACATACAAAAAAAATCTAAGACTGTGTTTTCTCAGATTGATTCCAAAAAACTATGGACCGATTCTGACAAATAATCCTCTGTAATAATTTCCAATAGTTGCATTCTCCTATCATCCAGAAACATAAGCTTTATACACGGATGGAAAAACCATGTCGCCGACATCATCCATTCACATACGTGGATGGAAAAACTTCCGATTTAATCAGATAGGAGATTTACTCTCACACTTCACCATGTAGGCTTGAGGCGAGACAAACCTCGAACTTGGCTTCCATGCGTAAGAACTCGTGATACTCATACTGCTATCTAAGGAAGATTCTGTGTAGCATTCGGATTGGCATTGTTTTTTAGGATCTATCATTTCTTTCTTACATGAAATGATACCGGTCCATCATTGAATCTAACTCTCGCTCCTTTCGTTTTGCAAAAGCCGAAAGCAGAAATTGTTTTCCTAACAAACGATACGTTAAAGAGTCCGAGTTTGAATCTACCTTCGTAGTCTATTTCAGGTACGCTCCCGATTGCGATTGATGACTTTTCCTTTTGATTTATGTTGTGGTTTTGCCCTGCTCGCATCCGGCCCTTCCCCCTATTTTTTTCTTCTCTTCGTGCCGTTCTGGCTTTGTTTCGGCTTTTGCTTTCTTCTGCTTTGATAGCACCCGTTTCGTGCTTATCAAATGGTTCTTACGATATTATATTATGATTACGAGTTTGGTACATGACT
Organism: Cyclotella distinguenda; assembly: GCA_036939455.1. NCBI lineage: Eukaryota > Bacillariophyta > Thalassiosirophyceae > Thalassiosirales > Thalassiosiraceae > Cyclotella > Cyclotella distinguenda. Next base: position 15,470 of record JALLPF010000035.1, on the reverse strand, counting down.
GAGTCCTGTGGATTCCACGGTTCATGCCCAATCTGTCTGGTCCCGATCTCTGGAATCTTTATTAATATTATCATTACGAGTAACTTGAAATCAATTACCAAGTCCTGTGGATTCCACGGTTCGTGTCCGGTCCGTAACTCCCCGTACGGCCTTGGTCCCGAAATTAGTACGGCCACCCTTTGTCCTGAACTCTAGTAGGGCATCGTATCTTATCCTGAACCTTAGTACAGCAATTGACTTGGTCCTGAACTGTAAAGTAAGGCCAAAGATTGAATTAGTCCCGAACTTTGTAGTACGGCCAGAATACCGAATTTGTCCTGAACTCTGTAGGAAGTCCAAAAAATTGTGCTGGTGCCAAACTTTTTAGTGTGGCCAGAATACTGAATCGGTCCTGAACTTTGTAGTAAGGCCACAAAACAATTGAACTGGTCCCGAACTTGGTGGTACGGCCAGAATACCGAATGGGTCCTGAACTTTGTAGTAAAGCCAAATACCGACCTGGTCCCGAACTTTGTAGTACGGCCAAAAATTCTGAATTGGTCCAGAACCTTGTGGTGGGGCCTTGGTTTTGCCCTTAAATTGTCCTGAATGCAAGCATTCTGACCGGTCCTGAATTTGTAATAAGGCCAAAAAAGAACTTTGTCATGTCTCTGTCATGAATGTGATGCAATAAAATTGGTCCTAGTACGGCCTAGGGTTTGTCCCACAATTGTCTCTATTGGTCGCAAAGTTTGTAGTTGTACTCTTGATCCTGCAATATATAGTATGCCAATTGATTTTTTTTCCTGGGTCCTGATCATTTCTGAGCAACCTTATGACGGTACGAGAGTATCCAACATCTTGTTGGCTAACGGTTCAAAATCATTGTCCATTAGAGCTGTTTGAACAGTGAAACCGGCACGGCGGTATAGTTTGATGATATCCAACATAGCTGATTTCAATTCGTTTATCGATCGCCGTGGTACATATTGAACGGTGACAAAACGAATATTACGTGACATACTGATGACGAATGGTAATCCGCAAACAAACATAACATCCACCACTATGGTCACAGCTTGGTTCAGTTGAGTGATGTCTAATGGTAATTTCGTGTAGGTCGGACTAACTCGTCCCGGTCTTTTTCTAGTAGTTACTCCTTTCACGAGCGGAAGGGATGGACCGAATATAGATTCGACATTAGTGATATCATCTGTCGTAACTGGGCAGGTGCGCAAGAGCGTATGACTCACGCTATTATCTAACAGTTTTTTGTAAGTCTCCTCGCTGGGGTGACCGATCATACTCTGTAGATTGCGTGCAAAGATTGCGTGCAAAGATTGCCTTGTCAATAGAGGCTTTATCATAGCCTTCGTAATTTTCCCGTATGCTCTGCACAAAGAGGAACCCCTTGGACGTCTGATATTCATCCAGATCAATGTGCGGAAAACCTGTAACTGCACAGCGTTTAAAAATCACCTGTCCATTGGGAGTGTCCACAACGAATACTCCGCCGTGCTTATTGCTTTTGCGCCTTCATCAACCCATCTGCCAGCTCCCTCCGAGATCGTGCGATCATTATTATCTCTTCTTTCCAAACGCTGGTCTCAACCTCATCATCGATCATAAGATTGGGATCATTAGGGTCTGGGATCCTTGGTGGTGCCGACGGGGCCGGTATCGTAACTGTTGCCTCGTCTTCAATAGACTTTGCCACTCGTTCAGCTTCTTTGATGCCGGTGTCAGGACATATGTATTCTAAAATGGCTTCGAGGCTCTCGGTAAACTGTGCCACATGTTCGGGCTTTCCTTCTTCAAATACTTCATCCTTGATCAAGCTAATCTTGGATGAATACAATTTTCGGAATGTGTGGGTAGCGCGTCCTCCCCAGCCTACTCGACCGCCGTATCGTCCTGAACCCGCACGTCCTGGTGACGGTTGCTTGCCGTCCATGATCTTCTCTTTAATAATGTTGAAATGTAATCGAAAATACGTAGTTCTTGCCCGGAAACTAGTAGTAGACACACCAGTTGACTTCGTAACCGGAGATTATTTAAGAGGAGTGAGCACATGCTCGCTCGTTATTCTACTGTTGATCTAGGAGTCCCGTCACTCCGTGACTGGTTCCGGTCTTGTCCATGTGACCCGCTTCACTCGATTTTGATTGTATTGCGCAAGCTCCATAATTAATTGTCGATCCCTTTCTTTCAGAAACTCATAAGACTCCTTCATTTTCTTATATGATCAGTTCTGTTCCCGTTTGTGCTGTTCTATTATGCCTGGTCTTGTAGCCGTATTGGATGCTTGCTCAACAAAACATAGGTAGCCTGTTGGCGTGTGTTGGTGGAGGGCATTGTAACTTGTGGGTTCAGTGGTGGCAAACATCATAAACATTCGTTGTTGTGCAAGACATACCGAGTCCAATCCTCGGAATGAGACTCTTGCGAATGAGTTGCAGCATTTTTCGTTATACTTATTCCGAATCTTGATTCGTGGAGACCATTAGTGTCTACTGTGGTCGTCGTCAATCATCGGAACACATTTTCACATCACGCGCACGTACACAAATAATGAATAGATAGCACTATGATGTGAGATAGAGAAGAAGTATGATTACCTACCTGTTAATCTACCTACATTATGCTTGCAGGGGAGTAACTTGGTGACATGACGAATCAAGATATGGTTGTAAAGGATGATGAGAAAAACATGTCATCTTTTGATATTTCTAGACCATTCCCTGGGCAATGATCTCCCATTATACTTATACCGATTCAACATTTTTTGAGCTACCCGCGGAGATGCCTTTCGAAAATTATGTACGACATAATCATCAATCACACCTTGTCTGCATCCCTCGTGAAATACTGCCTCTGAAATTTGATCCCGCACATCACCAGGTCCGAGATGTTTAAAAATGACGAGGAAGAAGTTTCCTAAAAATGATTCGTCAGGTTCAAGGTGGCTGGAATCCAATACTGTTTGGAAACAGGTTCTTGCAAGATCAAAGGCTTCCTTCTGCTCTTGTTCACTCGCACCAGTAAACGCACATGCTGAAATGGACAGTAAAGGATAAAATACAGTTGATCTATTGACGGAGGTTCTCGTTTATCTGCTGTTACTCACCGTTCACAACAGTCGAATAAGTTACCACTGTGGGAGCGCAGTTGTTGAAACCTGAATTGGTCGCCTCCGTCATTCGCCGCAAAATATCTCTGCAATAACTCACTTTTTTCGGCTGTGAACTCTTGGCAACTGAGTGAATGCAGGCATTGTAACAATGTGTATTGGGGTATCCATGCTGGGTGCGGAGTCTTCTATTCTTCTCCATGCGATCCAACAAATCAATCGAACGTTGGACAGCATCGGGTGCGCCGCTCCTTGCCCATGCTGTAATGACGGCAGAGTAGCATCGACTATTGGCTATAACACTGGTTCTTCCCTCCGAATATCGGAGTTCCATTTCATCTAGTATGGCCTGAGCTCGAGTACCTGCGTGTGATGATTTGCTGCGGGCACAGAGAGTTAGGACCATACTGTTGAGAGAAGGGACAGATATAAAATACTGTGAGCGTTTTTTTTCAATGTTCTGTTGACTGGGCAAAATTAGCGGTACCTGTAGGCGTAAGGGTCAGGTCTCAGATTGAGACGTTCCATTCTATGAAGTATCTCTTCTGCGCGGTCAAAATCCCCTCCATGTTTCATCATACAGTCAAGAAGACTGTTATACAAAATATTATTTGGTGATATGTAATCCATCTCCTCAACTTTTCGGACGACGCTTTCAGCCCGGTCGATGGCATCCGATTCTCTTGAGTTTGAGAATGCGTAAACCTTTATGAGCAGGGAGTGACAGAGAAATTATGTAGCATTTTGATCGAAGAAGTAACTGAGCACAACGTGATGATGGTAGTCCACTTACGATTGAAGCAAAAGTGTGAATTGTTGGTCTGTATTCAGTTCTTCCTTGTTTCACCAGCTCCATCATCTCTTCAACAAAGGCTTCTGCTTTGACAAAATCACCCCGTCTTGCGTATGCATCAATGCAAATATTATAGGCTACATCATGTCGAAATGTGGTAATGACAGCCGGATCTTGTTAGACGTGAAGAAAAATGAGAATATTTTAGATACGCGACTCAGCTCACATGTGATGTCCGGAGATAAATCATCGCTTTTCATACTTCGAAGCAAATTCTCAGCCTGTCCAGCACCATCTCGGTGTAAGCTTTTCCCGTAAACAGTCATCATGACATTGTAGGTAAAATTGCTCAAGGACATCTCTCCCCTTGATCGAAGTTGTTTCATTTCTTTAAACATCTCCACAGCTCTGTTAACCCAGCTTGGATCCTCTTCTTTCGAGATACTGTGTAATACAGAGTTGTAGGAAACTTCGTCTAAGAATTCGATGTGTACACGTTGGAATTGAGTGGGTTCAAATTTCATTCGATCAAAAGACTGGACTAATGAGCTTACCCGGAGTCACCCCAGCCTCGGGCATTTTCCGCATTAAAGAAAGGGCACGTTCCGCAGCTCCCTTTATTTCGCTCTTAGACCACTTGTAAAACCAAGATTTGAGAAGAAGTGGTAAGAACGAGATCATGATCATATCAAGTCTGATGAAAGAGCTCACACTATCAAGAACTATGTTGAACGTCTGAGCCACAGGATGCACATCGAGTGTTCCGTTTTCGCGCAATGCGTGCATCTTTTCGAGTATCATTTCCGCTCGTTCGGCGGGGATTTTCGCATATGGTTCATCCTCGTCACTCGAGCTACTGCAATGAGCCCAACCTAGGAAGTTTGGATTAGCGCGATACCCATAGATCATTAACAAATAACTCACTCGCTTGAAGATAACTCACCTAGTGAGGCGCAATTGAACATGATGCTATCTGGTTTCATTCTTGCATTTCCCATAGAATACGAATTTATGGCTTGGTCCAACAGTTCCTCCGCCCGTTCTGCTCCTTTTCTAGTATTGCTGCGTGCATGGCACGACATGACTGTCGAAACGCTCACGGTATCTGGTTCAGCGTCGGGATTCTTTCCGGTGGAACTCAACGTTTTCATTCTATCGAGCAAAAATTCAGCCCTTCGAGGTGCATCACGTTCAGAGCTGTTTGCCCAAGCATTGAGTACCGAATTGTAAATTGTCAAACTAGGAACCAGGGTATCGGAAGCCTCTATATCATCCAGTATACTCTCTGCTTCTTGCGCCATCCCAACTTGAGCAAGAGCATGTAGAACAGTGCCAAATGTAATTTCATCTGGACAAATGAGTGGATTCCGAGTTTGCTTGTATCTATTGTTCAGTTCGTGGAGACATTCTAATGCTTTTTTTGCATCATTCGCGTCGGAGTTTCTACCAAGAGAAAATAGCATACTGTTGTAGCTTACAATATCCGGACTAACCAAACATGTACGAGCTTTAACCCCAGTATCATCTTGAGCCCCTGCAAAGATTTCCATTCCTCTGAGAATTTCGTTCGCTCTTTTTTTGGCACCATCTAAATCACTTCGAGCCCATGCGCCTAAAACATGATTGTACCAATGCACAGAGGGCTTGATCGAATCTCGTTTTGTTGTAGTGTAAATGTGTTCAGCTCCAGTCAAAACAGATTCCATTTCATGTAGACACCCCTCAACTGTGTACAGCCTCTCCGGCTCTTCTGTTTCTAGGGTCTTCAGGACATCCTTGCGATCAGCGCTTGAAGAATGACCACCTGAAATTTTTCCTGCAATTATACCTCCAGTGTGAATACCATCATGGTCTTTTCCCAATATGGCGGCTCTCTTGGACCACACATTAAGTTCAGATATAATGCTCAGTGTATCAGGTGACAGCTCATCCGGAAACAATTCTTGCAATTCTTTCATTTTTTTCATCACTCGGATTGCGTCAACGACCGCTTGAATCAAGTATGAGTTCATCGTGAAGTGTTTTGATAATGTTGCATAATGCCTCTGAGATTCACCCAATAGAAGAATCTTCTGTTCGTCGTTGCTGTAACCAAAGCCCCCGACGCCCCCATAATGACACGGTAAAAGATATGTTTCAATAATATTCACGCACACAAGATTCGGACTGTTGCCGTAGGCTTGATTGAAGTCGTGCTCTGAGGAAACATCATTATCAAAAATTCCTCGTGGTACAAGATTGTGCGATATGGACCAATCAAGAAGACGTTCCGCTTGGTGTGCCCCATAACTTCCACTCATGTTTTCTGTCAAAGAGATGTCCTCACCAGTCTTCTCAAGTTTGATGACCGTTCCGGTATGTAACTGATCGAAATTGAAGCTCCTTAGAGCATCTAGCGATAAAGCGGATCCTTTTGCAGCACGACCAAATCCCGGATGAAAATGCATGTACCATCTTCTTGACCAATAATTTAATACGACACGAGCTTCGTTGATTATCGCGTCTGTTATCATTGCAGAATCTTTCATCGCAAGGAGACGTGACGTGGACTGAGTCATTTGTTCTAGTTCGGATTGCGCGGACCGTCGTTGTGCCTCCGATACTTTTGGTGTGTGGCGTGTGGAGTTTTTCGTCGGCGTGAAAATATCATGCAATTCAGAGGTCGCTAGGTGTTGCTGTCCATGATAAACACCCCTTTTCTGAAACTGCAATGGAATGCACCTGCGCTTGAATGACACAGATGGACGCAGTTGTTTCGCAGAATGCGATGAAACGAAGCGCCAAGTTGACGATGCACTATGTAAGTGACGCATCATTTCTGATGGTCTTCCTTTATTTAAAATGGATTTTGGGTGGGATGTCCGTTGAGTCGAGCCTTGCCAGCTCTGAGTTGAAGGGTCAGGAGGGAGTCAAAAAGTCACGGGACGGGTAATCTCAACCTCAAGCTTTCACCTTGACCCATCGGTTGAGATGATACACTAAATTGGATAGCCGAAGAATTCGGTCAAAATGCGGATCGAAGGAACTGAGAGAATATTATTGTGGACGGTGATCGACGACTAAGCGTGTATGTAATGATTGATGATGATGATGATGATGATGTGTGGTGTGTGTTGTTCCTGGCTGCTGATGGGTGGCGATAGGCTGCGATAGGCTGCGATAGGAATTAGTTATAATAACGATAGGCGAATTAATTGCGCCCCCAGGCGGAGAACTTTCTCCGAAGTATCCCAAAGGTATCTACGGAGGTGTGGTGGTGGCTAAACACCAAACACGTCGCGTTGTGGTTGTGACGTGTTCGATTACATCATCATCCCTCTGGCACTTTCGCGTGAGCAGCTCGATTGAATTCATCCAATGCACGCAACGAGGAATAACAGCAGATATTATCACTTTTTTTGTTCTTCTTCGCAATTGAATACGCAACAACGCAACAGTTCACGTCCAACAATGAAGACCCTTTCTGTAACGATCGCTGCGACTATCCTAGCAACATCATACGCCTTCCAAGCTCCCTCTACAGCCCGTTCGTCCCGGCCATCCACAAATCTCCATGAGTACATTCCATCTGGGTTCACCAAGGCTTCCTGGGCTGCATTCAAGGGCAAGGAAAAGAAACAAAAAGAGGAACAAATGAAGAAAAACTTGGGACGAGTCGGACCGAAAGGATTCCAAAGTCGGTCTTTCCAAAGTTTCCAAGAGGCGTTGGAGAAAGGAGAGACCGGTCACATGATGCCGGTAGAGTTCGCTAAGCAGAGGTTGGCTAAAGGAGAAATTAAGCTAGAAGATATACCAGTGAGTGATTCTACAGTGTCATGATTTTAGATTTCATGCGACAAACATCCTGACAGATCACATCCACTCTCGTTTGTTACAGTACATGCAAAGAGGTGGTAACTGGGACAACAGTGACGTCAAAGGTGCCAAGAAAGTGAAGTGGTTGAACTCTGATAAAGATTATGCCGACGGAGGTTTCAAAAAGTCCCAGAGTGTTTCGATTCTCGGGGAAGGAGTTGGTTTGGACTGGACAGGAAAGCGTGATCGTCAAGGACCGTCGGTTGTAACAGCTCCCAAAATCGCTAAGAATTACAAGGCCCCGAATATCGCACAAATAAAGGGCCAGTCTGAAGATAAGCCCAAGAAAAAGAATCTCTTTGGATTTTAAGGTCAGCGGTGGTTATCCTCTCCGGATCAAATCTGTGTCTCTAGAATTTGGCGTCATCACCACTCTGTTTTCTCTGCATCGGTCAAATATCTTGATTGATCTACAAGAAGTATTTTTTCACTCTATTCTGGTAAATTGGGTAACTTAATAATACTGTTTATATATTAACATCATCAAACCAGCTGAATCAATTGCAACATCATAATTTTGTGCAGACGAAATATAACCGAATCCCAGAATTCTTCGCAGTCTAATCCAATGGGTCCTCTACTGCTTCGCCAACATCTACCGCCTCTTTTCCAACATTTCTGAAAGCATCTCCGGTAACTTCTGCTTCAACATCCTCGACTCCGTCACTTTCCAGAGAATTTTGCACTTCTTCAATTGCCTTTCCAATGGCCTGCAAATCCTCCTCCACCGTATCTTGTACCTTCTCCACAACATTGTTCATTGCGTCACCCAGCGCGCGATTTAATTCATCAACTTCTCCTTGGACGGCACCACGAACATTATCCCCAATCGATGTTACAGCGTCACGAACCGAGGCTGCAGCATCAACGGCCTTTTGGACTCGAGCGTCGGCACTGGAGGCTCGGTGACTTGTTTTGATTGTTTCCTCCACACGCAATTCTGACATGAGGGATTCAACGATGTCGCTGTCTACGATTCCTCCGCCCTTTCTAACGAAAACTCGAAGTTTTTCAAATAATGGTCCACGAGTCCGACTGATTCGGACGTCTTCGTCGACGTAGACGGTGTCGAAAGTGCCACCGCCGGTGAATTCTCCTAGGGGAATGTTTGCTCCGAACACATCCGATCCTTCTGGGTCGAAGAATTGAGAGGATCCTGCGATGTTAACTTTTGTTGCCAACAATTAAGACCGTTGGGGTTCCAGATGATGGTAAGGCAAGGGTATAAATAGAGAAAAGTTTCATGGTATACGAGAAATAACTTACGCACAGAACTAACCAGAGAAAGTTTCGTCCTCAGAACGGGAGTTGTACTTTCCACCTTGGCCTTGTGAACCAGCACTAACTTCGATTTCATAACCTTAAGTGGATTCACATTGACGGTACTCAAAAATCCGTAAAGAGGAAATTCTTTCGGAATGATATCCTCGAGAGTGTCAAGCGGAGTGAATTCAATCACATTATCAATTCGGTTGATCTCAACATTCTCACTTCGTCTCTCATTTTCACCATCGGTGCGAATGCGTTGTGTCACCTCGATCGATTTTTGAAAGCTCCGTTGAAACGGACTGGGATCACTTCCTCGCTTACCCTTCATGGCAAATTTATCGAAACTCCATCCGGATGCCTTGTTGTCCTTACTCTTCCATCTGCTCCGAATTTCTGGATTGGCAACGTTGGCCGTGACAACCAACGTCCAATCTCCCACCAGAAAATTCTTTTCACGCTCACCCATGGGTTTGAGGGGAGACGAAGTTTGGCCCTCGATTTCAATGATGGCATTTTGTAACTTCGCCCCATCGGAGAAACGGGTGAGGAACTTGCCCGTACGAGAATTGGAAGCGAGGGTCAGTGAGAGAGCAACGATGCGATTGCGCAATGCGAGATTTGATTCGGGATCGGTGGGATCTAAATCGGAGGGAGCATCGGAGGCTATTTCATTGGTGACCGTTCCAAGTAGGATGGCCGGTGCTGGTGATGACATGTGGGATGTGCTACGATGGTGGAGCGGCAGACGTGTGAATGCACATTTCGGGCGTTTGTACGAGGACGATGACACAAGCGTCGACAAGTTGAATAGCAATAGTGCTGCCAGTGACACTGCGTTGAGGTGCGAGTTCATAATTCTTGTTTAAGTTGATTTATGGTTGTTCTTCGGGAGTGAGTTACGGGCAATATTTTTTTATTATTTGCATCGGACCGATTTTTCGAATGCAGCAACATTATTATTTCCGTTTCTGTGTCATCAGAGGGAATACGTCTTCAGGGTGATGCAGATTTTGTGAGGCAGACGATTCTCATGGATTCTCGTATTCGGCCTCAAAGATACCTTTGGAATCAAAATAATCTTTGAAACCCTTTGCGAACCCGAACGGCTTCGAAATGACGAGCTCTCAATCAAGTGCGATCTTGAGAAAGGCCGTATTAATTTTTGGCGGGAAACTGACTCGGGACTCCGTACCCCAAAAATGAAAAATGGCCAAGTTCTTTCCCAGCACGAATCTGGATCTTTGACAGCAGAAACATGAAACAACAGTATCATCCTCTTCTGCTTCTGTCAATCGCAACGCGATAGCCATACCATACTTCATCCAACAATGGACGCATCCTCCGCGATGGATCCGCCTGATCTTGACAGTGTCGAAATGAGGCCCCTCGTTCGAGGTTCTGATGCTCCCGAGCACGGACGAGTTGGTGGTGGTTCGGTTCGGGCGCCTCGGGCTGTCAAGACTGTCACTACTGGCGCACGAAGCGGGTGAGTTCCAATTTTAGAAAGACTCTAGTTTCAACAAGATTGGCTAAATTCGTGTCACGAGTTTGTTTGTCGTCTTTAATTCTGGGCCTTCGCATTTCCCAATGCAACAGGATACCGCCCGCCACTGTGATAGACACACAACTTTCTTCACCTCTGCAGCGAAAAAAGGGACTCGTTTTACTTCTGTCAACGATGTGCGTTGCTCTCCTTCTCATGGTGGTGATAAAGCGCGGCGCGGTAGGGATTGAGAAGAACATCGAGGTGGGAGAGCAAGAAGCAGCAGTTCATCTTGACCTAGATCATCACCATAGCGATGGCTTTGTGTCCACGCATACCGAGCCGTCTGTCGTTGATACCAACCCTTCGGGAAAAGAAAAAGATGGTGCCATTGAAGCGAAGAAGGAATCGGAAATGAATGCAGATGAACCAAAGACATCCACAAAAGAGACTACATCGCCCGAGAAAGTAATCGAATCATCCCCCAAATCTCAGTCGAAAACTCACATTGTAATAAACCATCAAGGATATCAGCCTACCGAAATGTTGTTGCCCACATACTATCTACCTGGAACTGAAGAAGCACCTCGTGGATCGGCAGCAGGGGGTGGATGGGAATTCCCTCTAACAAATCATTTTCAATTCCGCAATCCAGACTTGCCAACTTCCTCCACTTGGGGATATTTTGACTTCGAGGATCCTAACGAAGAGTGGAGAGGCAAAGTTCGTCCAATTCCTGATTTTGGAAGCTTTCCAAACAGAGATGTCTTTGCTGCCGATTTTCCAAAGGGTTCATGGCAAACTGATGACGAATACATGAAACAATTTTTGACCGAAGCCAAATTGCTAGTGAATAGGACAATGGAGGCTGTTTTCGCTGAATATGGGGTGGGTGCTCCTGGTGGTGATATATCAAAGCTATCAAGTGAACTACAACAGCTGCGCGAAAAATTTGCTCCTTACACAATCATCGAAAACATTGATGATGAAGGAGAATATACATCCAGAGGAGAGAACATGTGGACCTCGAAACAAAGTCTCGATGGACTCGCACGGCGTATAATTCATGCAATCATCACCCAAGACACTTTCCATCTAACTTTGGGGGGTCATTCTGCGGCGGCAGGGCATGGTAATAACTTCAATCAGAGCTATATAATTCAAGGTAAGTCATAAGGATTCATTCTGTGCATTACACTTCAATCACTTACACACGCTTATTGTCCACATAAGCCGGTCGAGTGCTCGAGCCAGTGTTTGCTCACCTCGGAGTAACATTTAGAGCCCGAAATTTCGCTCAAGGCGGCATGGGGACATTGCAACAGGCATTGGCGGGGATGGATCTGAGAGGCAAAGACACGGACGTATTGATGTGGGACAGCAGCATGACTGAAAAAGACCATAGGTAAATGGCAGTTTTGGTTGCGTCCAAACCATCATCACAAGTGCCTAACGCTACGCATCTCCGAACCATAGGTTTTTTACTTTCTTTGTAAAACAGGCCATGATATCGGGGAATCGGGCACCATACATAATCGGTTCTGGATACGATATGAGAGAGTTTCATCGAGTGGCCTCGGTAGATATAGGAGAGCATGGATCTGGTTGGGACGGCCCTGTAACTGAGAGTGAGACACAGGCCTTAGAGTTACCCTTCGCGGCCAGATTTTTGACTTGTGTTCGTGATCGAGCGGATATTTGTAAAAAGCACGAATATGAGGGAAATGGATGTTGGGTCGACAGAGACGACTACACCCCTCCCCAAACTCAGAATGAACGCCCAGGAGGTCAAGCGAGCTGGCACCCCGGAAACCGAATACATCAAATTCGCGGACGTCGAATCGCTTTGCTGCTGCTGAGAGGTTTGGAGTACGCGTTGGAAAAATGGGATGATCTGACGTCAGAAACGGGTCATCCTTTAGCGGAGGAGCATTGGCACGTGACGGAGTATTATAATTCAATCAAGGAGAAGGCGCCTCTCATTCCCGGGTGCATTGACTTGAACACGCACAAAATTGGACAAAAACGTCAGCGTGACCGTCGTAGATTGAGATCCAGAAATGAATCGGAGAGGTTCCTTGATGACGAAGCGTACTGGCCTTGGAGGATCTGCGACTTACCTCTTCAGGGAAGATCTTTGTGGGCCCCGCGAGAATATTCAGTGGAAACTAGTTTAGTCTCAATATTGAAGGTGATGATACCGCCACAAAATTTTAAATGGTATATGCTTCTGTTCACCCAGACATCATCCCTTTTTGCAGGCTAATCCAATGGGAGATCTCGATCCAAATACCAATAACGCTTACATGTGGCCTCCTGTGTATTATCCTCCTGAGCTTATTGGCCCTTGGTATTTTCCTCCAGAAGACGAAGTAAATGTGGAACAGATTGCAAATGCCAGGCGATTGAATCTCATTCAAGGTGATTTGACAAGAAATCTAGCAGCCGATGAAGATTCTATTGTTCCAGGATATGGTTTTGATGTGAGATGGGGCATGCCAGGAATCTGTGATGGGACATCTCACAATTGGTGTGACAAAAGTGAAGAGTCTAAATGCCTCATGGGTGGCACTCAGGTAAGAATACCTAGCTTTTGTAGTCTGAATTCGTCATCTATTTGCCCTGACCATTACTAACTTTACTACTGACAACAACAGGACAATCGAGGCATGATTTGCTTCAATGGCTTGAGTGGTTGGGTTGTCTTCGAAATCAAGAATGTGAAACATGGCTTCATTGGGGCAAGAATGGAAGCATGGCATTATAGTAACGAGAACAAACTCACAACCGGCTGGACTGAGGTCAACAATGGAGGCAAAGGAAACTATGAAAAGAGGGGTCTCGAACGCAAGCTGTCTGAACAAAAACTGCACGCATTGGAACAAATTGAGAGAATGAAGTCGGACATCGAGAAAGATGTGCTACAAGATCCCGATCGCAGACGTCTGGGAGGTGGACAATCTTGTGGTTTTGTTGACGACTACGTGTTCGAGTGGGCGATTGACGGGAAAGTTGTCACTTGGGACAAAAATCAGTTTTGTGAACAGTACACTCGCTTAACATACAATCTCGATGCCATCCTATTCATGGACGATGAGAGTAAAACCGGGGACATAGAGCTTGCGATGAGAATCAAAAATACTGGAAGCGATGAAGAAATGTGTATATCCCATTTGTGGTGGGCATGAGCTATCTCGCCGAAGACTCCTGGAGTAGTTACGTGGTCTATAATGAACTTTTTATTTCATTCGTTGTCATGCTAAATGCAAATTTTGTACAAAGAGGATTGCGGAACATGAACCATGGGGCTACCTAGCATTAAGCCATATCATATCATGACTCTCAAAAAGGGATCAATCGAAAACGAACGACAGCCCGTGTTTCAAATGTTTCCTCATGTAGTTATTCACACTCCCGCAAGTTTCAATCTCTTTTATATTCCAACCCAATTCTCTGCACACTATAACCAAGTCGTCGGTAATAATAAACTTCTTTCTGGTATTTTCATTTACGAAATTGAGCATGGCATTTACTGCGGAAGCCTTCGACAGATGACAGCATTGTTTGAAAACGACACACATTTCGATTTAAGACAGATGCATAATAAGATTGATTGACTGTGAACTCACCATTATTTTTGGCACAGGGAACATCACCATCTTCTCAAGAGTTTCTGGATAATTCGGTTCAAATGTGGCGTACAACTTCCTAAGCATTCTCGCATGCAAACCCTGTGTAATACTGACCGCCGTCAAATCCACAAAATGGCAGGTCTTTGGCCGCCTCGGATCAGATGCCCTCGCCAATAAGGTTTCTGTGTACACGACGAATGCGTTTACCACATCCTCGGATAGTGAGTCATTGTTGTCCATGTCAACGCAGCGAAGACTTTGAAGTTTGGCGAAATCAATGTAAACGACGGCGCTGATATCCTCTTCGCCCCCCACGTCGATTTCACTAACTGCGTGAGCCTTGAGCAATCCCTGTAGTCCGGGTGAAGTCAAATCGATGGGGAAAAATTCATTGCGCCACCGTTCATGGGCTTGAATCATTGTCATCGCTGAAGGAACATTTCCATTTCGTGCCGAGAGAAAGCGAGACCAAGAGTGAACACGTGAATCCCAGGAGTAACGTTCCATGGAGATGAGAAGAGGGGTGGGCGACGATTTGACTTGGCGAATCTTCTGCAGCAGCTGATCATATACTTCCCCAGGCTTCTTGCCGGATACTACACGAGCTTTGAGCAGCTGTTTCTTCTGTTTCTCCGATTCCGATAACTCTTCCGCGTTTTCACAGTTGTCATTGTGAACATCGTCGTCAGCGAAATTTATCAGGTCGACCGCATCGTTGACATCCTTCAGATCCTCCTCGTTGAAATCTGGTGGGAATCGCCGAAATCCCTCGCCATTCACGGCAACGATCCAATCTCCAATCTTGACGCCCGCTTTTCGCGCCATGGTATCTTCGCCGTTGCCCTCTTGTCCGTCCAGCAGTCTCGCGATCGAGGCGTAGCCGGGGGTGAACATTTCGTTCGTGAGACCATTATCGTGGCTGCTTAGTTGGACGCCGAGGGAGGCACCAGGGTCGGATGCGAAGCTAATGGTCAGGATGGAGGGTTCTTCTGTAGAAAGGCAGTCAAAAAGAGGATTCAGAGATGCCATGATGTTTTTAAATTTTGAATTACAGTGGAAAAGAGGATGGCACCGTAACGTACAGTATTGTACGGTATAGTATTGTATTGTAGCGAACGATAGGCTTACTAGGTACTTATAAGTACTAGAGTGGAACCCGTTACAATCGGCAAACGAGGAGATACTTTTTGTCGGGTCTTTTACTTACTATAAGTACTTTACTTACTTGAAATACTCCTTCAAAAATCGGCATAATAGATTGTCGTTTTCTCATAGGAGTTGAGGGAATTCGATATTTGCGTGAAGTAGGAGAGTAAGTAATACTATGAA
>JALLPF010000034.1:0-23918 GCA_036939455.1 Cyclotella distinguenda | reverse complement strand
AGGTTGCCGCCAGCGGTGATGCGTATGCGGTGGGGATCTTCTTTTTGGGGGCGGTAGTCGACCACAATCTTCGCGTATGTGACGGTACGATCTTTAGGAATTAGCGGGATGTCTTTTGGTGACATGACGAACATAGCATTAGTACCCTTTTGTCCTTTTTTGTTATCGCCTTGGCTCATCCCTCCAAAGTCTTTTCCAAACGCAGTCATCCATATTTCAGAGGTGGCTGGGTCGTCCATGAGGCGGCGGTAGCTGCTAATTGTTTCTCCAGTAATGGGATGGACCATGGGCATGGCGAAATGCGCAAGGTTACCATGTGTGTTAGCTTGAGCCGTGGACGGAAGTGGTGTATGCTGGTGGAGGCTGGTAAGCAGATTGCTGTCGTGTTGAACAGGATTCATTCGGCGGGAGTGACATATAGCAAGATTGTTGGTCCGCGAGCGTGTGACGGGCTTAGGACGTTGGGTAGGGTGATGTTGCTTCTTTGATGTCGGTCCGGGGGGAATGAGGCTAGGTCGAGCAATCAAAGGTGCAACGCTGGGAACGTTGGCGCGAGTGTGTCGAAGGTGGGTGTGTGGTGTCATACGAACGGCCCGTTTGGTGGTTGGACTGTTAGTGAACGGGGTGGTCGTAATTGACATTTTTTGTGAATCGAGAGTGTTCACCCTTTGTTTCACCCTTTGTTTTACCCTTTGTTCTGGAGACGGTGCAGGCGTAGGAAGCAAAGGGAGATCGGCGATGTAACGCTGTAGGTGGTCGGCGAGTGATGTCAGAGCCGGAAGCGTCTTGTTGCGTTTAACGATCAAAGGTATGTTCGTGATGTTCAAGCGTGGTCATGCATCCGTTGTTTCAACAGCTCGTGAGCAACCGATATTTTTATCGCAATCTCATTTCATCATGACAGCGTTAAGCAGCCATACGCATTATTCGATTTCCAAAGCTACGTGACATGAAATCACTCCATATTTCCATCCAAATGGCATGTAAAACAATCTCCAATTTAATTCACTCTTCTTCGGGGATTGCACTGGCTTTAACCTCCGACGAGACGATCTCTCCCTGAGACAATTCCATGAAACGACTCGATCAAATAACAAAAAATATGCTGCAGAACGTGTTGCATTTCACCGGGAGACTTCGCATGGTTGACCCTCCTAGGAACGAAAACAGTGATGATGGAGGAGGCGCCGCCCATCAGCCCGGAGTCACTAGTCAATATTGCCTATGCATTGGATCAATATGGATTGGGGAAAGATATAGGGAGNATCAGCCCGGAGTCACTAGTCAATATTGCCTATGCATTGGATCAATATGGATTGGGGAAAGATATAGGGAGGAAGAAGGCTGGCATCAATGCCATGTGGGTAAATGCAAGGAGATTGGCGGCGCGTTTTGATCCGTTGGATGGAAGTGGAAATGCGGATACTGCAATTTGCACAGGAACTGTGGTAAGCGTGCAGGTATGAGATGATTTGTTATCGATTTGTACATTTTGGCTGAGATGGAGCAATTCATATTCAAATTTTGGTAAGGCGAAATTTCCTCCCTGCTGCGGGTTTTCTTGCGATGGTTGGAGATTCATTCGCCATTATTTCGTTGCCGTATTTGCGCCGAACTCGGCGAATTGTAGTTGGGTGAACATTAAACTTAATTTTAATCGAATTAACCAACTCGTGACTCAATTTACCGTTATGTTTGTGCCCTCGGGTGAGCATAACGAGCATATCTGCATGTCGCTTCCTCCATGCTTTAGGCTGGGGTACATCGTGTGCGATGATACGGCCGATGACCATTGTTTTAGAGCGTGATATTGCGTCGGGAGCTGTGTGATTGATGGAGATGACAAATTTGAGCGCGATCTCTTTAACGGACCCTAGGCATATCAGACATCAAATTGACGAGAAGAAGGTCCTTAATATAACCGTCATAATATGAATTTATCCTGACGAAAATTGAGCTTATTTCGAGCAACTTCCTCTGTTTCGACGAAAAACGAGCATTATTTATGAAACAGATTAAGTACTAATCTGCTAGTAATATATTTATGTGTTTGCAAAAAAAATATTATTCTATTTAATTAATGATTGCTACATTTGCAAAACAGTCTCCATATTGATTTCACTATCGCAACAAGTAACACAAAAATCATCACTTCAAAATATTTTTCTTCTTTGCTGGTCCACGCTTCTTTGGCAATCGTTTCTTAGTCTCCACTTCCACAAATTCTCCTTCTTCTATTTTCCAATTACTCTTCTACTCTTCTCCAGGACTCAGAATATAAAGAATCTCCGCCTCACAGAACCCGTGGTTGTGGTGCCATTTTGAGCGGATTGCTGTGTTGGGGTCCATATCATCAAACATCTTCACTACCTTTGCCGTGGCACTGTCATAAAAATCCAGTTTTGTTGCTGCGATGTTTTTCAGCAAAAAGCCAACTCGACATGTGTCCAACCTGTCCACAACCTGATACACTGACAACACAGGCTGTAATTTCCCATTCAACATCAACAAGATCTTCCGGACTCGTACCACGCTATTCACATGGACACATTCCTTCCCACAGCCTTCAGGGTGCTCATTGCACGTGCGACCTTGATCGATGGCATGTATCCCAATGATATCGACTACGAGTCTTGATTCATTGTTTCTGCCAGGAACAAAGGAAGACATGGTTGATTCTTTTTTGATTATTATTTTTGTGATGTTGTGTCGTGTTATTCTGTCTTGATAAATGTACCGCACAAAAAGATTGTTGTGTGTGTGATGCGTCAAAATTTCTTCAATGAGGTTGAATCTTTGCAACCATGTAACTCATTAAGTATTGATTGGAAACTAGGGAATGTTGGTATTGTCATGATTGTTAAGAAAAGGAGAACACGATCATGTCATTACCATGGTGAGATTCTGTAGAAATTGGCAAGGCATAAGTGACTAATCAGCGTTGAGTTAACTACCTGTGAGCTACTTTGCTGTGTTATGACACTACGTTCTTATGTCCCGACATTCTTATGTCCCAACATTCTCATGTCCTGACTTTCATGGTACGATAGTGAGACAGATAAATAATAATATAGAAAATACAATTCGAAATAAAGGTAATTATGTGAATTCCATCCTAATTTTGTGACCTGTTTTGAGCTCGATTTTTTTCAAGTTGTTTCATGCTCACAATTTTTATGTTGGTTCTGCCTCCACAAAATCCTCATGTCATAAGAACTCACCTGAGATACTCAGGAGTTTCGTCATTTTTGACCCATCGACACCACCTTACAACAAACTGAGAGTAACACAATTTTATATATGTTCTAGAAGCATGTATGTAAATTAAGTACATACATCGTAGTGGTGCCCGTGGGATTTGGATAGGCAAGGACCTATAGCACGGGAACATAAAAATTTTAGGCTTTGCCTACCCGGTTCCCACGGATGCGATGTACTTACTTCATTTACTCTTTCACGTTTCCGTCAACGATGGGTGACAGACAGAAATGAAACAGGTTTTGTAAAGCAGAATTACGAGATTCTTACTTTTGAAATGGCTGACTTGTTAGCTATTACTCTCACAAGAAATATCTCCTTCTACTCTAAAATGAACTTGTTGTGTACTAAATGCTTAAACAAAGAATTGTTTAAACTCCAACCTTGACTGTATTTGAAAACCTGTGACTGAAACGAACGTGGCTACAAGCATGGTGATGTCATTTTGTCATAAAAGGGCCGCACAAGTGTGTGAGTAGAATGGATTGCAGAGCAACTGATGAGTTTTCGACATAGCTCCCCGGCAATAATCGCTTTCGTACTAGGTATAAGAAGGATAAATGCAGACACACATTTGGTAGGAGTGGGTTGGGGTCTAGGAAAAGATTGGTTTATTATCCGGCAGTTCAAGTTGGGGTCGTTGACATTTCGTATTCGAATGCTGCAACTAAGTAATTCTGCTAGATTCTCCTACCATTGTTGAGAAATCTTTGTCATAGTGACCACTCTCTGTTGGAGGTAGCTCAACCATGTCCAAATATTCATCCAAAATATCTAACGCCTTTGCATAAATTAGCTTTGCTTCAATATCATCATTTCTTGGACTCTTTAACACACGTCTTTCAAATAAGTTCATTTCCTTGAAAAACTTTTTGGCAGCCTTTACTGTAGGCAGGTTATCAGGGGCTTTCTGTTGATTGATACGGAAAGCGTTTCCCAGAAGATACATGGAAGTTTTCATATCATTGTAGCGAGAGTCGAAGATAGCATTACTCTTGCAATCTCCATCTTTCTTAGTGCACACACCGTTGATATCTTTCTTTTTCCCTTCCACCACGATGGTTTTAGTAACATCAAAGAAGTCCTTCATAAAGGTGGTGAAACGGAAAGATAGATGGATTATGAGGTTATTATCTAACGATGGGGTAAGGAAGTGCACGAATCATTGCTGTAAAAATAGTTGACCTGGATTGATGCGTCCGTCAAGTCTCCTTTGAGAACAGCTGGCGCCATCAATAGGAACTCGTGCACAGCCTCTTGCACCCTACCGTAATACCGACGCTTTGCAATTGGAATAGTAGTGTACTTTCCCGCAGTTGCGCCACCGGATGCGATTGAAGCACTCGGCTTGGTCAGTATTGATATTGTCGCAGCGGTCGTTGCCAGGAAATTTCTGCGGCACGGAGCGATCGAATCGGAACATAAATCGTCCATTACATTCGTTCGGAGCTGGTTAGCGGCTGACGCTTTTCGGGCGTGAAAGGCACTAATCCTTGCGGCCAAAGGAAAGAGACATACGACAAAGAAGGCTGACTTCATTGTTGCGGTCTTCTTCACGGAGGTCGTCGTCGGCAGATATAGTCGTGGAGGCAACTGGAGGCAACTCCAACAACTACGTTTCGCAGTGGTTTCGGTGTGCGAAAATAACTCTTCCTATTGGACCAAATTTTGGAAAATTTAAAATAACAAAAAACAATATTTTTCGTTCTAAACAAACTATTTATAGGTATAAGTACTTATCATACTTTACTTAAGAAAGACCAGAAGAAGATACGACCCAAGAACCACAATCCCAGGACTCTCCCTAGCTAGAGATATCAAAATACTCATATCATGAGAACGACGTCATGATGATGGGCATCGTGGGGACTGCAAACATCATTTTTCACAGGATGGACACACGATCATTTGCGTTCGAAAGGTCAATAATTGTATTGTTCGTTGCCGCGACGGCGCACACGGACGCATTTTACACTAGTCTGAAAGTGCCGCGTCTGGGTCACACTCTCTCCACGAGTTTGACGAAAGACGATTACTCTTTTCCGCTACGAGAAGAAATGGTGCAATGCGATAAACGGAGGGAAATAATTGAACAATCAACATCAATGACGGGCTCTATACTCCTGTTTCCATTCCAAATCTCAGTTGCCGCGGAAACGGATACCAGTCAACAACAATCTACTACCGCATATGTGAGCCCTGAAAAGGAAAAGTTCAGGTACACGATAACACCACCGCCTTCGTTTACGGTGTCAAGCAAGCCGCTCAAGACGCACCTCGACGAAATTAACTTTTCGGACCCCAATCAAAAGGGGTATAGTCTTGGTATCACAGTGGATCCGGTACGCATCAAATCCATTCGAGAGTTTGGAACGCCCGAGGAGGTTGCTGCAAGAGTTGTCACGGCCGAAGTGAATCGTGACGGAGTGTTTCGAGTGACGTTGACCAAAGATCCCACTGAGGATGCTGATGCCAGGGGCTGTTATGATATTGAGTATACATCGGAGGGGAAGCGAGGAATAAAACGATTTGTTTCTAGGATATATATCGAGGATGGGTTTCTTTATGTCTTGACTGTGCAGAGTCGGGAAAGTGAATTCGATACAATGAGAGAGAAGGAGGTTCTTTCATGTATTAAGAGTTTCAAGCCTGTGTGAAGAATTAATGAATTCTCAAGACAACTGTCGAACTTCAGATTACAATCCGTTGTCTGTACTTTCAACGCAACAACAAACACTAAATCTTAGCTAAGCAATGGATTATGAACACTATCTTGCACAATGAGCATTGATTTCACTTTTCCCCTGACGAGTATTCCTTCCTAGTGGCATCTTGAAGCAACTCAGTATCCACATCACTGGGATTAATCTGCACATACTGAACGACACTCCCACGAATAAAACAGTTTTTGAGTGCTGTCAACTGAGGATATTTGCTTTCGTTAACAACGGATACCTTCGTCAATTTTATATTTAGATACTGGTCGACGCTATGAAGTGTGCCAGTTAGAACCAGATCGTTTTTTAACTCGACGGCTACTTCTTTTCCAACTAGAGTCTTGAAGAATGAAAAGAATAGCTTCGAGCATTGAGTTGTAGGGAGGAAAAGAAGTTAAGATGTGAAATGTGTGATAATCGGATTGAGGCATAAACCAGGTAAAAGGAAAACTTAAAAGAGATTTCGCCTAAATATAGTCGACACTCGTACCATTATTTTGCAATTGGCAATTCAGAGAAAAACGAAAGAATAATGATAGAGACGTATTACGAGCGCTTTACGATGGCGAAGGTGATTGGAGGTGGAATAAATCTTTCGAGGCTATCGGGGATTGATCGCACAGTTCGAGAAACCTCGTGAACAACATCATGTCAGCGAGGCGACAGCTTTTCGTGGGGCCCTCTCAGACAATAAATCTACCTTTGGTAAAGTGTATCCTTTTCTTTGAAACTATTTTTGCAAACAAAGCTTTTCATTACTTGAACATGTAACCAAAAGGTAATACTTGGCCTACGACGCTGTCGTCCTCTGTCGACACGTCCTGTTTTCGAACGAACATCATGGGCACCTGTTGAAGAACTACGTGAAACGAACCGGGGAGGACAATGAATATATATCGGCAAACAGCCTGCTCCATGTAGATGTGCGATGCAGCCGGACGAGTTGAGTCCGGTGACCCTCCCAATGAAACGTCTGATCAACCAACGCGATGTGCTTCCGATTTTATTATCTACTCCCACGAGTATATTGAGCTTCCGTGCTCAACTTAAACAAAAACACAAGAAATTTCCCAGCCACAAGACCGAGGTCTCGAATTTATCTGCATTAGAATTCGCATCGCTCTTGTACGCGCTATCCGAAGATATGGTTGACGCCGGAAATCTAGGCAAAATGGCCACTCGGTTCAACGGCGATCAGGTCGACACCTTGGGAGAGCATCTTCGGAAGAGACAAAGGCCAGGAAATAGCAACAACAATTATTCAATTTTGAGTTATATCGGAAGAGTCATTAGTCGGGAATTCGGTTCTTTCCGCAGACGTAGTGATGAATGCTATGTCGAATATTGGATGAAGCAATACTTCGGCAAAAATGATGAGCTGTTCCAGATTCAGGAACTCATATGTTGCTTTGCATTCAAGATTTCACTGAATGCAATAATACACGTCATAAAGGAAAAAAATCCTTCTTGCAACATAACCATCGACCCAAACTCTATTCCTGGGTTTATAAACACCTCTTCAGTAATTGATAGAGCTCTTGGTATAATTGATTCCGTCATTTCGTTCAGTAGACATGAAAGAGCTTCACGAAGTAACTTGGCGAGCCCGAAGATGGAAAATAATGCGTCCCACGGTACTAGTAAACGCCAGCAACATCAACATTTGTTACTAAATAGACGAACTCGGAGGGCCGAAGCTGCAAAGGAGCAACAAACAATTTTACAACATTCTCAATCGGTTGTTGAGGAAAATTTTCTTGATCATTTCATGTGGATTGATCGTGTCAGGAAGACCTATTCCTCTGGAAAGGCACCAGAGAGCAGTATACAAATAATAATCAAAAGTCCTGACACTGAGTTCCCAGGCTCCAAGCAATCTGCAGATGGGTGGAGACCAAACAAAATTCTGAAAATAAATGATTCATCTGCAGATTTAGAAGAGAGCGACGTTAAACTTGAAAATGGACAAGAAGAAGGTTGTGATGGTCCTGGTACGGCCAAGTCATCAATGACTATCAATGAGGTGACGAGTGATGGTTTACTTTCTCGTCAGAAAGATGGAGACATCAAAGATAACTTACCTGAAGGTGTGGTAAATACTGAAGTGGTTAAGGCAATGCCATCAAATGACTTAAAACCAGCTGCTGCAACATCTCCTCTTGCTAAACTAGACCAAGAAACATATGATCTTCGATTGATGTTGATCGGAATGCCGCCAAGCGAGCTCTCATCTGCGCAAGTGGTGTGCCATGTCACAGAATCTATGATGGGCCTGCTCACAAAGTACGGAAAGCTAGACGGTGCCTCAGGTATTGCTCAGTGTGGAGATATCATCAATGGTGCTCGTTCAGTTATTCATGCCTCTGCCTCATCGAGCAACGAATCCACCAGTGATTGCAGCAAATCGCCGATAAGTGATAATTTGATTTCATCACTTGCCAAAGCTTTCATTACCGATGCTGTAGGGGCATTGCGAGTCAAAGCTTTTCTGCGATCATTCGTCCTTCCCTTCATGTTGCAGCTGAATCCACAATGTAACAACCTGTATAGAACAGTTCACAGTCCTTCATTGAACGAAGGAAAACCAGCTTCAAGATTGCTTACGTCGCTTCTGGTATCGTTAGCTCGCAATCGCCCTTTGGAATGTGTGGAGTCCGTTATTGTTACGACATTAGTTTCAAATGAAAAGCACCCCTTGTATGAGCCTAACAGGTTTCAATGCGAGCTAATTTCACGTCTTTTTCGGGGAAACGACTCTCTCTCTCTTCCTGCGATCACTTTGTTGCTGGAGAAATCTCTCAAAGGCAGAATGGTGTGGACTGACAATACAATGACTTTGATTTCGGTTTCTTTGAATCGTCAGCCACCATTATCTGATGCATTGGTGTCAGATTTGGCAGATGCGATAACAAAGAAACTTTCGAGTGATGTGTCGAAATCGATTGAAAAGAATATGAAATTCTCGACCATATTTCACATTCTTGTCTCAAAGTACGGTCCTCAAGTTAAGACAACTGGTAGAATAGAATCTTTGAGGGAAGCATCGACTCGTCTGAAAACTTTTATGAGCAAGACGATTTGTTCAGCTTTAAACAAGCTGGAAAAGCAATGACCTCACTCATTGTGTTGTTTCCAATGCTGCTATGAATAATTTCACAGATTTCTTGTGGAACCACCGAGGAGTTACACGTCTCAACCGTATTCTGAAACTAAGGACACCTCGTACCTGAACTGTACGACGAGTACTGGATTCCAGGGATGGTCGTTTTTTTTGCTTTTAGTACTTTTGAAAACACGAATGACGAGACATGACAATAATTTTCCATTAAATAAAATTTCAGGAACTAGAAGTGTTCCAATTCTTCTGCTTCGCCAGCGCATATTCCAACAAATCTACTTTTACTTGGAGTGGCAGTCGACAATAATCAGTACAAGCTCCCTTCTGTTGTCTCTGGTTCACACACGATCTCTCAAAGTTATTTCGATCTCCGTCATGATCCGCAAATTCTTCGTGACACAATGAGTCAAGCACCCCTAACACAATTGATGGGGCAGCACTAACGCATCGTTCGTATAAGAGTCTAACGCGAAGCTGATAAGGATCCCCTCCATTGTCATCATTGAAGTCCATTCTCAACGAAATCATAGTTTTGATGAAAAATAACGCCTCTTCAGGATAAATTTGAGGCATTACACTAACGTCTGTCAGCGACATTAACGAGATCTCATCGATGTTGTTTTCATTACAACGACAATATGCCGCTATTTTCGAACACAGAACATAACCGCTGCTGCAGTAAAATTGATTTGAATACAGAATGCTCTCCATCAAGTGAGGAGGAAGCATGGCCAACTCTCGTATCTTAATCTGATCGAACTCATCGGCGCACATTTTAACACACACATCGAGCAATTTCTTTTGACGGTACAAATCCGCATGAAGAAGATATGTAATGGCCGTTTCGGGGCGTAGGTCATTTTGGATGAAGTCTGTTGCTGATTTAAACAAAGATCGGTTTCCAAACACTGTAGCCAGGTAGCGTAGGGAGACAGCAGTATCCGTGGTTGCATGGACTTCATCAGATGATGATGATGAATACATGAAGTCAAACATTTTCGGCAAAGCGGGTAGGCTGGATATGGGCAATTCGATGGAATGATCACTGACGCTATCATTGTTTCTGTTATTTTTTTGTTGCCTTCGAAATAAACGGGAAAAGTACTCGCAACTTCTCGGTCCAACAGCGAGAGTTACTCGATGAAGGTAGAATTCGTTCCTAGTCGAATGATTGTTTTTGATGTTGGGTGTTTGTGGGTATACACGCTTCTCTTGCTCACGGTGCTGGTATTCATAACAGTTATCTCTTTCATCCTCTGACTCTGAGTTGTCTAGAAACAGTCCCTCTACATTCCAATTTTCTCGTCTTCTTTGTGCGGAGCCTTTAGACTTAGAATTGTGCGACTTGAGTGTTTTGATCGCACGGTGATCAGGTACACCGATAACGCTGAGCTGGAAGTCACTTAGACTCTGAGAAGGATCCATACGCCAAGTCAGACTATTGACGCGATTAGGACTACTCTTCATCGAATTCGGTGTTTTGATTTTTTTCACTGTTCTGCTTCTTACGAGGTTCACTGGTAGAGTTTCATCATGACTCTCGGCTCGATGATCGTTTATACCTTGGGCGTATGGCCCTTGCCCGCCATACCTATCGTTGTTGTCATACATTCTGCAGTGATTATCACGATTGTTCGTTGAATCTGGCGAAGTGCAAGGATCGGTTGAAAGCGGGCTTGTCTCGATGAAAGTAGATACGGTTTGCCGATGTTCTACAGTCGATGAGTCATAGTGCCGGGGACTGATCGGAGTTATTGGTACAGTAGGGATCCGGAAGTACTCTTCTCGGTTGGGATCGAAACGTGATGTCATAGCGTCGTCAATCCGTGCATGAGATCGTTGATGTAAATACAATTGTCTCAACGGAGTCTCATTATACACTTGTCATCATAGTAATATAAATGCTCAACAGGGTCGGCAGACTGCAGGGATTGAAATGAAATCGAGCTTGAACGACAAATTATATGTTGAGACGATGAATGTTGTGAGCTGCAACTCACAGAATGGCGGAAATTTTGATTCCTATTTTTTTAAACGTGCGTTTTTTGGAATTGAGGTTCAAAAATTCGTCCTCTATTTACTCTATCTTGAAAGTAAGTAATAGGAGGTAATTCCTGACGGAAGACAGAAAGACCTATTTGAAGCCCCAAGATTTCGATGCACGTCATCCCACCATCCCGTCCGAGAAAGCAAGTCTTCCATCACTCTCATATCCCACCATATTAAATCCCCCTTGGCAACCATGAAGCTCGCTGCCATCTCAATCCTCGCTGGCTCTGCCGCTGCCTTTGCCCCTGCCCAAACTGGCAAGGTGTCCACATCTCTCAACGCCAAATTCTTCGACTCTCCAAAAGCCCTCCCCTTCGGATCTGCACCAGACACCCTTGACGGATCCCTGGTTGGTGATGTCGGTTTCGACCCAATTGGATTCTCCACCGCTCCATTTGCTTCGTTCAACAACCCTCTTTACAAGGAGGGAGACTTCATGAGTGATCTGGAGTGGCTCCGTGAGGCTGAGCTTACCCACGGCCGTATCGCTCAACTCGCCGTTGTTGGTTTCATCTGGCCTGCTCTTTTCGGAACCTTCCCCGGTAATGACAATTTCGGTGGTGTTGACGCCTTCTCTTACGTTAACCCTCTTGAGGCGATCACCAAAGTGCCCGATCTTGCCATCTACCAAATCGTTGGAGGCATGGCTTGGGTTGAATACCAACGTATCATCCGCATCAAAGCTCAAGGCAAGAACCGCATTTCAGGAGATATTGGTCTTGGCTACCCCGGCGGATGGAACCCCTTGAACATAAACTACACTCCTGAGGAATACGCGAAGAAGCAACTCCAAGAAATCAAGCACTGCCGCCTCGCCATGATCGGTGTCTTCGGTCTCTTCTTCCAGAACTTGAACTCCGGAACTGACATTGTCTCCCAACTGAGCCCTGCTTTCTCTGCCCCCGAATATGCCTCAAAGGCGGGATATTTCCTTCCAGAAGGAATCTAAATGCGCACTTGGTTTCATTGAAATTTCAACCGCGACATCATGTTAGGTTCGAAGTTAAATTTTGCTATACGTTTGCCATTTCAGTGAACATTATTTGCGATGCATTCAATCCACTGCTTGGGCCAGAAATAACGAACACGAGAATAGTGCATTCTTAATTTTGGTGTGGTGACATCACTTCTTTTAACGCCTTCCGTGGATTTAAGCAGAAGTTAACCAAGAGTAATATAGGAATAAATTGACACAAGTTTGAAGCATTAAATATTGACATACTTTTTCTTTGTAACTTAACTCTAGGACTGTTTCTGGCTACCGGATTCCGATCGAAGTTGTTTGTTTCGTGGCATTTTTGCTCCCCCAGGCGCCTTATTTCTGGTTACGAATAGCTTGCCAGGCATTTTTTGCGCTTCTCGCTGCCTTCACGCACTCTACACAAAATCCTACTTAAAGTACTTAAGTCTACTGACGACCAACTTCGTAACCTTTCGTGACACCGATCTCTCAAACAGTCTCATCAACCAGCGACCGCCACCATCGAAACCGAAAACGCTGTCATGATTTCATCGTACGACAAGTTCGAAGTCAGGAAGAGCCTTCGGGAGAAGTAGGTTTTGACACTGTTCCAATCATTGCATCGATGCCATATACGCCATAACTTTTCGTTCACCATCTCGTCAAATAATCTCCTTAACTTTATAGAATCCGTCGAGCAGCTGCCAAGGTAAGTCATTATTAAATATATGCATTTTATTTAATCACTTTTCGGATTATTCTTCATTATTCACTGTTTGTCTTATTGTCTTGTTTAGGCATTAAACGAGGACGACCCATGGATCAAACATAACATTCAATCAATACCCGCAGAGCGTGTGATTCGCCACTGTTACAACGCTGTCACGCGTCAGTTTATCAAAGATGAAACAATCGTCAAAGTCGAGAAGGAACCATTCACACACGGTGCTATGAGACATTGCTATCGAATGAAGAAGATGGCAACCCCGCCTCAATCTGCGTCGAATCATAGGTTCCACAGCTACGGATGGAGTAGGGCTTTGAATTATGTGGCAAAATGCTACCTTGGTGAAGATGGACTGCCAGATACCAGCCAAACAGGATCCGACATCGTATTAACGGACATAATTTTGCAATATGAAGCAGCACATTGGGCTGAAGAATTCAATAAATCAGAGCCGCCAAGGAAAGTTGATTTTATCCGTGCATATGCGATGGAGTTTATCGATAGACCGGGAAAGCCAATGTTTGCCGTGGAAAGATTCATCACAGGAAGTGATTCGTATGGTAATGGATTTTTGAAGCACAATACGAATTCTGGATTCGTTGATTTGGAAACCCATCGAAAGACACCTCAAGTATTCTCAGCGCATAGCTTCTACGCTTCTCAAGGCCAAAGACTCGTAGCCGACATTCAGGGCGTCGGAGATTTATACACTGACCCACAGGTGCTGTCCATCGATTATCGATTTGGTGATGGTGACTTAGGACCGCGGGGCATGGCCTTGTTCTTCAAGACTTTTAGACATTGTGATATGAGCGACTTGTTGGGTATTCCTATATTTCCGCTATCGAGGTCTGATCACGCTGCGCATTCCATTTCAACGATGACATTATATCATGTACTATAGGGAATAACTTCATCCTTTTCGTGTCACTATGTTTTAGGAATGAACGCCGACATCAGGCAAAGTACGACCAAGATGAAAGCACTCTTAGTGAAGAATCTACCTTATTAGAAGAGGAGAAAAAATGTCGGTTTCAACGGCTTGATGCAAACAGGCAGCGCAGAAAGTCTGTACTTGTAAGGCCGATCGATTTGCAACCGGGACATAAAGCGGATACGTTGAGAAGGTGCGCAACTGTTATCAAAGCTCATACTATAAGTTGTGTGATATCTAAATACAAACTATCCTCCATACAGGTCGAACATATCAATGATGTCGACAACCCTAAAACAATCTTTGACGAACCAAAGAATCCAGAAGAGCTCGAGAAATGTGATACACAGATCTCAATCTGACATTGATGAAATTACATCTTGCGTACGTGGACAGGAATACAACAAATCTTGATGCTGCACTCGTCTCATATTGTCTCCTCTCCATTTTATCATTAGTTGCACATTGCATTGACTGATGCTCAATTTGACCACAGGTCGTATCACCGCTTCGAATCAGGCGAGTTGAAACCGCGGCATATTAAGACCGAAGTTGAGGACAAACCTAGCTCACAAAAGATTACAAGTAGATATCGTTCGACCATTCTACCTAAGAGATCATGTCCTCCTATGGCTATCGGTGAAGAAACGAAGGCTGCTCTTGGAAAAGTGAGTGATTCTAATCACAATTGTTCCATGAGATCGTTTTAATTCATCTCATTATTTTGTGGTATTGTGCAAAGGTTCATTATCATTTGGCCTGTTTACATGGCATCGATAGATTTCCCGAAATTGTTCCCCACAATAACGAAGATATTGAAGATCGACCGAGTCATGATATTTTCTCCGTGATATTCCATCTATCTCACGCGGCCTCGCTGTCTAATGTGCCCGCGTGCCTTTCCCTCGCAAGGGCAAGGGTTGGACTCGATAGCACCGTCTCTCCGCTTCTGACGACACACATTCCCATTGATTTCGAGTCATCAAAAGAGTTATGTAGAAGGGCAATGAGCGCTCAGCGTTCACGTTCCATTTTAAAAGTTGCTGCTGGTTGTTTACTTTATCAGATTTTGGATGATGAAGGCAATGTCGGTGATGTTGAGAAGATCCATGTCCTGGAAGAAACGCTGCAGCTGGTGAAAGCATCTGTGAAGGAATCGGAAGTGATGGTAGAACACGAAAACAATAAGTCACGTGGAAAAGCCGCTGGACTCCAATTAGGTGACGAAGTGGAAGGAAATTATTCCATGGAAGGAACGTTTTATTCTGGAGTAATAGTAGATATTACGGAGGATACCAATTTTGTCGTTGTACAGTATGCCGATGATGGATCTACTGAGTCTCTATCTGTTGAAAACGTTCGGTTAATCGAGCTTCCCCCAGAGCTGAGTAAGGAACACAATGAACCTTTGTCTGATGAAGAAGCCTTGGGCATCGTGAATTCGGATGAACAGTGTTTATACCAGGAGTATGAGTTAATGGCAAAACTTGCAGGTTTGACAGCGAACCAGGGCAGATACTCAGATGCAATTGGGTTATTTCATAGAGCTGCTGAATTAGCCCTAAATGTTGGCAAGATGCAAACCGCGAACGACTTGAGTTTGCGAGCTGTGGAACTTGAAAGTGTGCGTTAGCTATAGTTATTTGTTTGTCATGATAAGCCTACTGTCTTCACGCGTAATCCTTGCTGAAATATGCAAATTTTATCATCGTGCAAATTACAAATTACGCCGTTATTGACGACTGGAATCATTATTGATTCGATTCCGAACTTCTTCTACTCTTTCATTCAGAACAGCGACAACAGAAATTATAATAGTAGTCAATTGATGACAGCGTGCTGTCGATGCGAACCACGATAGTATAATTTTATTATTTTGACACTGCACAGTGGGCGGATCGCATGTTCGTGTAGACTGATTTCCCTCGAGATAGGTTCAGCCGGTAGATTGCCGTGCAATCGAATTCGTTGTACGTCAACTTTTGACTGAAGACAAACCATGAACTCTATCTTTAATAAATAATATCGCTGAAATGCAAGTAAGGTCATCGCAGTTTACCTCGTTGTTGATCAATGTTCGCTTAGTGTTCATGATAGGCAGCGACTTGGACTCTTCCAAGCGGAGAAGTCACCCTTGAAGTTCTCCTCGTCGATTGAGGACATAGATGAGCGGACTGAGTCAAAAGCTGACGAACGACGACGGGAACGATCGCTCATGTACGGCTTTCTCCACGCCGTAAAATCTCCTGTGAACGCCTCCCCCTCAACATCTTCTTCATGAGATAATGCAAATGAATTTGACTCTTTTGAAGGACTTCGAATTGAATCCCTATTGCACTGAGAATTATCCCTAGTAGATGAAGAGTGATTGTGATCAAGCTCGACAAGATATTCTTGCGAATCAGAAATGTCAGATGAGCTGATACTAACATTGAAGTCGACGGAAGCTAACTTGTCAACTTCTTGCGGCTCGAATGATTCTGATGACAAACTGGACGATCTGGGTCTCGTAAATTCCTTGCTGATATTAAATGCCTCTTCTATGATGTTCAATGATTTCTGCAGGGATGTACATGAGTCATTTTTCCTTAAACCTCGATTTGTTCTAGAGGCAATGCGTCCCAGATTAACAGGTTGGACTTCACCGTTCACCTCCATTTCATCTATTGTAACACTCTTACGTGGGGCTATGCTGCGCCGTCGCCCCTGCATATCTATCGGATCTATCAGAGATGATGTCGAGTGCCACAATGGAGCCTCTGGGAGACTTGCGCCCAGCCGAAATTTACT
Organism: Cyclotella distinguenda; assembly: GCA_036939455.1. Lineage (NCBI taxonomy): Eukaryota > Bacillariophyta > Thalassiosirophyceae > Thalassiosirales > Thalassiosiraceae > Cyclotella > Cyclotella distinguenda. The sequence continues at coordinate 7,364 of JALLPF010000034.1, read as the reverse complement.
GAATACACTACTTAAAACGTTGGATTCCGAAGATGTTCTCTTCGCATTGTCTTCTAAACGCATTCGTTCCATTCTCTTTGTGAAACGTTCTAATGAAATTTGATGGATAGCGCCCTCGGATAGATCAGGTTGCTCCTTTCTGACTTCCTCCACAAGAATCTTGAATTCTTTCACACACGGCTCGTTTGTTGAGGATTCCGGGCGAGGAGGAGATTGATTACGCCCGAACAAGTGAAATTTTTTGGCCATTGTAAGGAGGCACGTCGACGATAGTTTGGTAACAGAGAAATAATTGAGCTTATGTTGTTGTGTCAAAGGAGGAGTCGGATTAAGATAAAAAAATATTTTGGTGGCAGTCGGGTTTGCACTCTAGAGAGGGTATCGTACTTAGTATTGTAGCGAAGGACTTCGATTCCCCACGGGGATGATCCATGGAGATCTCTCGTATCGCGTATCCTAGATCGTACTTAAAATAATATACGCATAGCACTTTAACTTTCAACCTGCCCTCGTGATCGTGATAGCAGTTTGTCCGTCTCTTTTTTTGTCGTCAGTGCCTACACATGAATTAGTATCGTACGATCGTCCTACGTAATAAGCAACGTGGTGCGAATGTTATTCGTGAACGGTAAAATACAAAATATAAGTAATAATGACCGGTACTTATCTCTCTCCACGTTAATTTCGAATTCGTCACAATGAATAATTTCCTACGGTACCATACCGATGCCGTCGGCCAACTTTGTTACACAAATAATATGATATCTTTGGTAACGAAGCACTATCTTTTGACTCTGATAGCTTCAAGCCCTCTAGCGCTTCAATGATCATGGAAAACATTATCATCGAAAATTGCCAAGCGCCTTTATATATGATTCAAGATTTTTCTACAATTTACTGTGCATACCTAGAATAAGCAACAGGTGTAAAATAATTTTGTCCTCGGACAAAGAGAGACCACGAGTTCAACAATGAGTGGTTCGTTCCATCTCATGCAATGCTTTCACTACAACAGAGATAAAATAAGCATGCCATCGGGGATCGTCTGCAATTTCTGGATGAAAAGACGTACACAATATATTGCCCCTCTTCACTGCACAAATGACTTCACGCGCATTGGTCTCGTCACTTGCTCCAGGAAGATCAATATGCATCAGTTCATGGTCCAAATTAACATCTTTCTTCTCCTCGTTGTCATTTACAATGCTGCACCCTGAACTGTGGCTGTTATCTTCGTGCAATTTGACGTTTGCATAGCTGACACCTCCTGCAGATGTGCGCTCCAGTGCATCGACAACTCCCATCTGAATTACATTTTCGCCAGCCTTGATCTTTTGTTCCAGCTCTTTAAGAACCACCGCGGCAGCACGACAAGGAACTGCAACAACTTTTCCCAAAATTTCCACATCAGGACCAGCAGTGAGGATAGCAGGGGCGCGAATAAAGACGCCAGGAAACGATTTCTCGTTCCACCCGTCCTTCTCTTTCAGTCCATCAATACACGCGACTGGCGTAGGGGGAGGCGGTGTGCTCATTTCAAAACTTGATATCTGGCTTCCAAAATAATTCCTGCAAACTAAAATGTCCACGCCGCCAATCAAACTCTGTCCCTTTGTAATGACGGCACTGGTACCCACACAACGTTCGGCCAGCAAAATCATCCCAGCGCAAGTTCCCCAGGTTGGTTTCCCACTCGAGACGAACGTCCTGAGTGCATCCCAAAGGCCGGATGTGGCATCTCCAATGAGACCCATTGCGGTGCTTTCTCCGCCGGGGAGGATGATTCCATCAATGTTCTGCAGCTGTTGCGAAGTTCGGATTTGGAGAGTCCGGAAGAGAGGGGATATTGATTCAATGGCGCGTTGATGTTCTTCGAAGGCGCCTTGAAGGGCGAGGACGCCTATTGTTATCGTGCGGTTTGGGTCGCTCATATCGTTAGGAAAACTCTAGTACTTGAGATCGGAGGATTCAGAAGATAAATTGAGGCTGTTGGACGCAGGTGAGCGCGTGGCTGTGAGTTGCGAGAGTGTGATGGTTTTGTGACCGATACAATCGAACCCGAAAAATCGTCATTGTGATGACGTCATCATGACAGAAAAGTGAGTTCTTACTTAAGTTTTATTACTTAAGTACATAAGAAGTATACTACTCCTAGTAGCGAAGCATCGGGCGCGCCATATTGAAGTCTTTTTTGCTGTAAAACGGGCCAAAAACCCATCGTTCTTTTTTCGTGGCTGGAAAACTCTGCCGGACAGACGGTCAGAAACAGCGGCCACGACAGTGCTGTACAGAGAGTACAGCGACATGAACCATGACGATGATCATGGTGATGTTTCAGTAGCGTGCCGAAATAATCTACTGTTGTTTATTATTCTCCGTCACCGAACGCACCCATCCCAACAGGCCAACGAGCTGCATCGATCACATCGTGCTATCGCTGTATATAGAGGCTAAGAGCTGCGTAATAAAGAAGTCATCATGGCGTGTAGGTTTGAGTCGATTGCCATCGGCGCCTGTAAACGTTACTGCAGTGCGATGTCAACATCAACGCCATCCGTTACGATGATATCATGTGCTAAGGCGCGCCACCCCTCGTCGCTTTTTGAATGTTCGAACAATAGATGGGGAAATAAGCGACTTGGATCCACGCCATCACCAATGAGGATCGATCCCCGGCGATATTTTCATTACACTCCCTATAAGTCGGACGACCCTCCAACACCGGTACCTGACAGTCCAAAATCTACGCCATCCAAGGTTGAAGAACTTTTCCAGAAAATCATCTGGCTCGATATGGTCGAAGTTCATCTACTTGCGGAACTTATCAACGAAAAATTGGGCGTCAAAATATCGGATGCGGAGAGGGAACGGATGGCCGGAGGAGGGCGCTCCCGGGGAGCTAGTTCCGGTGATGAGGATGAGCCCAAAGAAGAAGCGAAGCCTGAGCAAACTGTGTTCGATCTGAAGCTTACTGGATTCGATGAAAAGGCGAAGATTAAAGTTATTAAGGAAGTTAGGTCCATCACTGCTTTGGGGTTGAAGGAGGCTAAGGAACTCGTGGAGGGGGTACCTGCTACGGTGAAGAAACAGATTAAGAAGGAGGAAGCTGAGGAGTTGAAGGCGAAGTTGGAGGCTGTAGGTGCCCAAGTGGAGATTTTATAAGCGGCTAAGCCTAATTGAGTTACAATATTTGTATATCATGATTCTGCCTACAGACGCTTATCTTTTAGCATGTTGACAGTACATTCCATTCGAAGGCAAATCTATCTATCACGATGAAGAAAACAGGAAAAACCTCTCGTCAGGAGTTTTCACCAACTTTGTCATCGAATTGACGACGTGCTATTACTTCAACAAATCAATATAAGACGTATCATACAAAGATTAACAATCAATTCCAGCGACATTCGATGGAACCAACTCCGATGGCTAATACCTTGCGTATTAGCTCCACTTCCACAATCATTAAAACCCCAAAGAGTGCACCAGGTGGACGATACTCGACCTCTCGCTTGGACGAACTTGCAGCTCCACGCCCGTCATCACTACGGAAAAAACAGGTACGGAGCAAGAGTAACCAGAATGCAGAGTTGGTCAACGATACCCCAACTTCAAATAGCAGAAATCAGCATTGCCAGTATAACGAGGAGAAAAAAAGCTCGATTGTGAAGCACGAGATAGCACCTAAAATCAACAATTGGCTTCCCAACGTTTCTGATACAGATACGATTTTATCAGTGGCCGAGAAGAGTAAGAAAGGATGGTTCAACCACGATGTCTGGGACGTCTTTTACTCGGACTCAGATGATGATTCCGATTACGAATCTTCTCACATATCTCTGGTACGGATGTTGAAGAAAAGGGTGGAGGAACTAACAACAACACTCGACAGCAAGGATCGAGACATCTTGAAATTAGAAGCCCAGTTGAGAGAAGAGAAAGATGTGCAATTCGAGGAACGGAAAAGTCAACCGCGGTACTCTGAGATATCAAGTTCGAACGTCACTAGACAAGAGCATAGTAATACACAAACTGATACAGCTGAGACAGAGAGATCTGAAGAAAATTCGAAGGCGACTTTTGGATCTGGTAATAATGAATGTTTGTGCACTGGTGAATACAATGCTGCGAACATTGGCACAGTTACACCAGCATCACTTGACTGCTTCACTAGTGACCTAAGCTTAAACGCGTTTATGCAGAACTTTAGCGGAAATATGGACTCGAAATTGTTGGAAGTTGATCGAATGCGACTGGAGCACGAGCTCGAGATAGAAGTCATCAGAAACAGGAGCGATTCAGAACTATTCAGAAAAGAGGAAAGGATTATTTCCATTTCTGCTTCGAATGAAAGGTACCGAGCCCAAGTGGAAAGCCTGGCTGCGACATTGGCCGGACTTCAAGAAGAATGCGCTGGTTTGAGGCTTGCGTTTCAAAACGCAGCTATTGGATTGGCCGAAAACTGCTCGTGTATCATCGAATATGTTCGTGAAGAATTGTATTCTCATCCCGATAATGATTTTCGGGCAGAAAACGAAGCGCTGCGACTCGAACTTGAATTAACCAGAATTGAAAATTCTGAATTGAAAACCGAATTGCTTCGAGTGAAGGACGAGTTAGATGGAATTGCAAATACGGTGGGCAAAACGAAGTCTTCGCAAATCGTTGCAATGACACCGAAATTGGAAGAAAAGATGTTGATTATGTCTCCTTTGCCAACTTTCGAATCATGGGCTAACTTTTGTAGTAGATTCAGAGATGTGATCGAAGGGAACCAGAATGCTCACAAATTTCAGCGAAGGAAAGTCATCCTGAATAACAATGGGAAGACGCGAGCCGATAAACTATTTCAGGAGTTGTGCTTTGCCAGAGAAGGGACGCCTCCTACAAGTACGGAAGACTTACCAGACAAGAGTGAAACGGATGAAATTTTTATTGATGCATCGTCTTAATAGCAGGATTGTAAAAACATATTCAGTCATTTATCAAGATAACAGGGTCTATGAAAACCATAAGAAATATTCAATTCATCTGCCATGCAAATCGGAGACTCGATGGACTCATAATAAATGTTTTCGCTGTTCAAACTGGATTCATCAAATGAAACTGCCGGTTTTGAGATTGCAGGGAAAACTCCTACCTGAGGCAACTCATATCCGCTGGACTTGGCAAAACTTTCCAACAATCTGACCCGCACAACATTCACTATTGGACTGAAAATGTCATAATTGACTGCTTCGGATAATGAGCCAATGAATTCCATTCTTTCGAAGAGAGGCAGATCGTGCACAGCAATACCTTCCAAGGCGTTGAGAACAGACGCAACGGATACGATGGACCGACGAAGAGGGACATACGCGTAGTCTCCTGTGGCGAGCTCGATTTGGAATTGACAACAGTCATACATTGTATGCGCCACTTCCTGAGTCGGAGTGCCTAAGGGTAGAAGTTCCAAGAAAAAGCTGGAAAATTGATGTGGAGACGGATCATTGACCCTCCATGACAAGGCCACTAGTATTTCATGTTCTGTTTTGACGATGTCAGATGCCGAATGTAAGCCTCTCGATAAAGTGCTGACGAGAACGGCATCCATCTCCAGAGGCTCGAATATCTTGACGGCCATGTACAATGTCGTCATCGCCGCAAGCTGATATTCTTTTCGATCAAACCTTGCATGCACCGCTCGAATAGACGAAGTGCAAAGGAATCGGTCCAGATATCCCATGGCTATACTCACAGTCTCGCGACGCAAGTTGGAACAGTCCACCACGGTGTAGCACCACTCTGCCATTTTCGACCGACACGATTCGTCAATGGGATCGCATCTTTGGTACGAGATGTAGTAATCAGTGACTTCTCTATGCCCCACATGGAGGTAGTCGTGACACGAATAATGTAGTTCTTGCATGAGCATGACGGAAAGGCAGTCGTAGACATCTTGTCGCTCCATTTTCGAAGCGACAATAACTCCGTCGGCGGTGATATTGTCACTCATCTGATAGTTGCTACGCTACGCTGGGCTTGGGCGGATTTGGAGATATTAGCAAGAAGCGGGAGTGAAATCACTGATGAAGCTGATGGGCAAGATCGACGGACTGAGCTCGTAGGTTTCTCCCACTCGTCTTGTACAAATTAAATAATGGTCGTAAAAGAAGTGAGGAAACCTGCGAATCACCCATGGGACAGCCGAGCAACTCGATGATGTTGTGGTGTCGTGGTGCGGTGAGGTGTCTCTGTTCCCTTAGAGACCATCATGATTCATTATGATGTCATGGGGTTCTCTTAATTGTTGTACTTATATGAGTATAAGTAGGTGCTTTGTGGATCTTGGAAGGTCTTTGATTTATGTTCAAGTCGTTTGTTGATGCTTCGTACCTTTATTCTGCTAGACAGGCAACTCAATGCGGACACCCACTTAGGAATTAATATGCTTTTGCCGAACTTGTCTGTCTTGCTGGCTACGGTACTGGCTCGTGACTTGATCGGGTTCTCATCACGAGATGGCAGACCTATCTGCCGCTAATGGAGCGATCCCAAAATTCATTTGCGATTTGCTCATATTATGATGATTATTTGCTTCCACTCGAAGCAATTTTTTTTTGATAATTTGAGACACGTACCAACCCGAAATTAAATTAGAGTTTGATTACCTAGATTTGGTAATACGGCTTCGCGCTTTTTATTTTCTTCTCTCTTTATTTCAATCGGCGTCTTCGCGCCCGAAATCGATGTACGATACTACCCTACGATAATACTGTATCGACAGTAAGTGTAGTCCGTACAGGTACATTCTCACACACAGGCATCGACCGTGAGAGAGTGCCTTTCCTCTTCAGTCCAACCGGGACCTCTTACTCTTGGAGGCATGGTTGCGATGTGTTTTGCTTTTTCAACCTTGAAGTTGTTGATGGACATGCCAAGAGCCGAGCCAAGAGCCCCACATGAGTGTCGCAAATCAGATGGGGGCCAGTCACATCGATCCCACATAGGAATTGCGCAGAGAATATGGATCGTACAAAATCGTACGATAGGCAGGAATCACCAGAAAAAGGAACAAATGCTCCAAAAGATCATGCCACGTCGTGCATCATCAGACGAAGGTGTTTGCTGTAATCTAGAGAGCAGCCATAACTTTAATATTATCTCAGAACCCAATGTTTTAATCTGGCTATGCTAGGACGATTTAACGCGTTAGCATCAACATAATATTAAAGTTATCAGGATGGGAGAACAAGAGGAGAAGCCGGCGACAGCCGTAAAAAAGAAAAACTACCGATTCGGAAACAGAGCCGGGCAATCGGGACCGAGGTCAATATACAAGAGTAACGTTATCGGACTGGAGGAAGACACGTTCGATGTGGGAG
>JALLPF010000033.1:0-22906 GCA_036939455.1 Cyclotella distinguenda | reverse complement strand
ATTTGTGAAAAAAACACAAATTCACAAATCACAAATGAATTTTGGGAACGCTCCATTATTAAGTAATGATTTGTCGCGGCATCGTCGGCTAATTCCCCGACTGCCCCCTTCTCATCGTTTTCTTGTTTTCGTCGTTGAGGCAATGACCGGCCTCAAACTGGCCCTCTCTGGTAATTCATATTTTGACGGATAAAGACCGGATTGACTTGGCAACCAACCCGACGCCCGACACGTTCTATTCGGATACAACAATCGGATATACAAATGGAACGTTCGCTTCTAAAGATGTTTAGCCTTTTGAAGGTGGCCTTTCAAGTGCAATAACAATTTGAGATGGAAAAATCGATATTACCTTTAACCGTCATACCGTTGGTCGACTTCCCCTGCAAATCGCACCTTCGCGAAAGACTGATGTGGCGACACTATCGTACCGACCTTGATTACCTCATGTTGTTGTTGTTCTACGGCGGCAACGTTGTACCATAGTTGAGATATCGTACAGTTATCCCAACATTTCTCGAATTTGAAGGTGCGTAATCGAGTCAACGAGTCGAGAAGGATTCGTTTCAAACGGGCTTGCTGTATTCATGAACGAGCAGTCTGAGCGTAATCCCTCCTATCCTTATCATGGAGAAACTTCCTTCTTCTTCATCGATAACATTTTAGATTCAATTTCGCGCTTTATCTCGATGACGAACGATCTACCATGCTAATTCCTATTGAAAATTCCATGAGGAAAGACAATTATTTCAAAAGCGTTTTCCGAGAGATAATAATAAAATCTGCAATGGGGATGTCTCATTATTTGAATCTGAGAATTGTTATTGTCTATTGTCCTGATTCGCCTGTGTCCTGTGTTGATGGTTATCATGTAATGAGGAAGAGAGTATAAGCTAACATTCGTCAGTTGCTGGGGAGTATTGTGTATTGTATGTCCAACTCATTTCATCAATCAAATTTAATACAAAATACAATTGTTCACGCCAAATTCTGTTAACCTCGAACTTATATGCCATGGAATCTCAAGGCATTTGTTTCTAATCATTCTTTCCAACATAATTTCTAGGCGTTCAGAACGAAAACTATGACTTCCTCGCAAGGGAAGAAAGATAGGGTGAAGCATCCGCGAAAATTGTTTTCATACGACAACATTCCCCCAAAGCCTGCAACTGAGCCTCCACTTCCAACCTCCGATGCCGCACAAAACCATGTTCCAAACCACTACTGCAACTCCAGATTAACTCACGAGAAAATTGCCGCCATCCGGTCCAAGGTTACAAACCTCACCCCGCCAATCATCGATTATGCTCAATCCTCTGACACATATCCCGAGGGATTCCCGCACTTTGTGCGTGGCCGTGACAGCGTTCGTGAATACATCTCCTCCCTTTTCACAACTCGCATCGCCATATACGATGGAGCTATGGGCACTATGATCCAAAACTACGCGAAGAGAAACAAGTTAGAAGAAGAGGAATACCGAGGAGAGCGATTCGCCAACTGGACATGTAACATGAAGGGGAACAACGATCAACTGTCCATCTCTCAGCCTCACATTATCAAGGGGATCTACACTGAATATCTCGAGGTGGGCGGTTCGGATTTGATTGGGACGAATACTTTCTCATCCACAACTATCGCCATGGCAGACTACGAGATGGAGGACTACGTGTACGAGCTCAACTATGAAGGTGCTCGATTGGCTCGTGAGGCGTGCGATGAGGTGACAGCGAAAGATCCTTCGAAACCACGGTTTGTCGTGGGAGCGATGGGCCCAACGAATCGCACTGGCTCCATCTCCCCGTCGGTGGAGGATCCATCTGCTCGCAATGTGACATTCGATGAGCTCGTGGAAGCCTATTTTGAGCAGATTGTGGGTTTGATGGATGGCGGAGCCGATATTCTCATGGTGGAAACAATATTCGATACTTTGAACGCAAAGGCGGCCTTGTACGCGATAGGGGAATACTTGGAGTTTAGCGGTCTGGATATCCCCGTGTTTGTATCTGGCACGCTGGTTGATCAATCCGGACGTACCCTGTCGGGGCAAACTGGCGAGGCTTTCTACGCATCAATCCGTCACTCCAAACCAATGTGTGTGGGTCTGAACTGTGCTCTTGGCGCCAAACATATGATACCGTTTGTGGAGAAGCTGGCCAACTGTGTGGAGTGCTTCTTGCACGTGTATTCTAACGCTGGACTGCCTAATGCCATGGGTGGATACGATGAGACGCCGGATGATATGGCAAATCAGAATAAGGTCTTCTTTGAAAATGGATGGCTTAACATGGTCGGAGGTTGCTGCGGATCGACACCACAACACATCAAAGCAATCAGGGAGATTTCTACGCAGTATAAGCCGCGCAAACTTCCAGATGTGGGACGTCCCAAGATGTGGCTTTCTGGACTGGAAGATTTGGTTGTCGAAGATGTGCACAACCACCTTGGACTGCCGTTTTTGAACGTGGGAGAGCGCTGTAATATTTCTGGCTCCATCAGATTCAAGAAACTCATGATGACGGGTGACTATGGAACGGCTATGGACATTGCAAAGAAACAAGTGGAAGATGGCGCCCATGTCATTGACATTAACGTAGACGATGGTATGTTGGATGGTCTTGCAGCGATGCAAAAGTTTGTGAAGATTGCTGTGACAGAGCCGGAAGTGGCAAAGGTGCCGTTCATGTTGGATGCGTCCAAGTTCGAGATCGTGTTGGCAGGATTGAAGTGGTGTCAAGGGAAGTGCATCGTGAACTCAATATCGTTGAAGGTTGGTGTGGAGCTGTTCAAAGAGCACGCAACATTGCTGAAGAAGCATGGGTGTGCAGTCGTCGTGATGGCTTTTGATGAGCAGGGACAGGCCGCGACTGAGGATGAGAAAGTAAGGATCTGCAAGCGATCCTATGACATCCTTGTGAACGAGGTGCACTTTCCCCCAGAGGACATTATTTTTGATCCAAACGTATTGACGATTGGAACAGGAATGGAGGAGCATGCCAACTATGGTGTCGACTTCATCAACGCCACCAAGACAATCAAGGAGATCTGCCCGTACGTCAAGATTAGTGGTGGAATCTCCAACTTGTCGTTTGGATTTAGAGGGTGAGTCATATGGTTTATCACAACGATTATTGATTCACTCTAATTTCTTATTTCTTTTATGTTTATGAAAGCGTGATAAACATCAGAGAGTCGATTCACTCTGTGTTTTTGCAGCATTGTATATTGGAATCTGGTATGGATGTGGGTATCGTCAATCCTCATGAAATGATTGCATATGACGAACTCGAAGATGACATGAAGTTATTATGTGACAATTTGGTGTTCAATAAGACTCCAGATGCAACGGATGACATGCTCGAGCGTACCGCCTGGGAGAGGGCATGCATGGACGCCAAGAAGAAAGGTGATTGAATTTATTTGCGATATTCGCCTCTCTTCCATTTGATAGCCCTGATTCTTTAATATGATTACCTTTTTTTGTAGGCCTTGCTCTGCCTCGGAAACCTCGCGGAAAGATGCCAAAGCTGCCTCGCAAAATGTTTTCATACGACAAAATTCCCCCAAAGCCTGCAACCGAGCCTCCACTTCCAACCTCCGATGCCGCACAAAACCATGTTCCAAACCACTACTGCAACTCCAGATTAACTCACGAGAAAATTGCCGCCATCCGGTCCAAGGTTACAAACCTCACCCCGCCAATCATCGATTATGCTCAATCCTCTGACACATATCCCGAGGGATTCCCGCACTTTGTGCGTGGCCGTGACAGCGTTCGTGAATACATCTCCTCCCTTTTCACAACTCGCATCGCCATATACGATGGAGCTATGGGCACTATGATCCAAAACTACGCGAAGAGAAACAAGTTAGAAGAAGAGGAATACCGAGGAGAGCGATTCGCCAACTGGACATGTAACATGAAGGGGAACAACGATCAACTGTCCATCTCTCAGCCTCACATTATCAAGGGGATCTACACTGAATATCTCGAGGTGGGCGGTTCGGATTTGATTGGGACGAATACTTTCTCATCCACAACTATCGCCATGGCAGACTACGAGATGGAGGACTACGTGTACGAGCTCAACTATGAAGGTGCTCGATTGGCTCGTGAGGCGTGCGATGAGGTGACAGCGAAAGATCCTTCGAAACCACGGTTTGTCGTGGGAGCGATGGGCCCAACGAATCGCACTGGCTCCATCTCCCCGTCGGTGGAGGATCCATCTGCTCGCAATGTGACATTCGATGAGCTCGTGGAAGCCTATTTTGAGCAGATTGTGGGTTTGATGGATGGCGGAGCCGATATTCTCATGGTGGAAACAATATTCGATACTTTGAACGCAAAGGCGGCCTTGTACGCGATAGGGGAATACTTGGAGTTTAGCGGTCTGGATATCCCCGTGTTTGTATCTGGCACGCTGGTTGATCAATCCGGACGTACCCTGTCGGGGCAAACTGGCGAGGCTTTCTACGCATCAATCCGTCACTCCAAACCAATGTGTGTGGGTCTGAACTGTGCTCTTGGCGCCAAACATATGATACCGTTTGTGGAGAAGCTGGCCAACTGTGTGGAGTGCTTCTTGCACGTGTATTCTAACGCTGGACTGCCTAATGCCATGGGTGGATACGATGAGACGCCGGATGATATGGCAAATCAGAATAAGGTCTTCTTTGAAAATGGATGGCTTAACATGGTCGGAGGTTGCTGCGGATCGACACCACAACACATCAAAGCAATCAGGGAGATTTCTACGCAGTATAAGCCGCGCAAACTTCCAGATGTGGGACGTCCCAAGATGTGGCTTTCTGGACTGGAAGATTTGGTTGTCGAAGATGTGCACAACCACCTTGGACTGCCGTTTTTGAACGTGGGAGAGCGCTGTAATATTTCTGGCTCCATCAGATTCAAGAAACTCATGATGACGGGTGACTATGGAACGGCTATGGACATTGCAAAGAAACAAGTGGAAGATGGCGCCCATGTCATTGACATTAACGTAGACGATGGTATGTTGGATGGTCTTGCAGCGATGCAAAAGTTTGTGAAGATTGCTGTGACAGAGCCGGAAGTGGCAAAGGTGCCGTTCATGTTGGATGCGTCCAAGTTCGAGATCGTGTTGGCAGGATTGAAGTGGTGTCAAGGGAAGTGCATCGTGAACTCAATATCGTTGAAGGTTGGTGTGGAGCTGTTCAAAGAGCACGCAACATTGCTGAAGAAGCATGGGTGTGCAGTCGTCGTGATGGCTTTTGATGAGCAGGGACAGGCCGCGACTGAGGATGAGAAAGTAAGGATCTGCAAGCGATCCTATGACATCCTTGTGAACGAGGTGCACTTTCCCCCAGAGGACATTATTTTTGATCCAAACGTATTGACGATTGGAACAGGAATGGAGGAGCATGCCAACTATGGTGTCGACTTCATCAACGCCACCAAGACAATCAAGGAGATCTGCCCGTACGTCAAGATTAGTGGTGGAATCTCCAACTTGTCGTTTGGATTTAGAGGGTGAGTCATATGGTTTATCACAACGATTATTGATTCACTCTAATTTCTTATTTCTTTTATGTTTATGAAAGCGTGATAAACATCAGAGAGTCGATTCACTCTGTGTTTTTGCAGCATTGTATATTGGAATCTGGTATGGATGTGGGTATCGTTAATGCCCATGAAATGTTTGCTCTCTCTGAGGTTGAACCAGACATTCGGGTGGCTTGTGATAATTTGGTGTTCAATAAGACGCCTGATGCGACGGATGTAATGCTCGATCTTACGAAAAGGGAAAAGGACCGCATGGAGGCACTGAAGAATGGTGGCGGCGCTGTGGAAGTGAAGCAAACGTCATGGCGTGATTTGGAAGTGAAAGCTCGTCTAGAACATGCTCTCATCAATGGCATATCTCAATATGTTGACCAAGATGTTGAGGAAGCACGTGGAAAGGTCGAACGACCTCTCCACATCATCGAAGGCCCCCTCATGGACGGAATGAATATAATTGGTGACCTCTTTGGGGCTGGGAAAATGTTTTTGCCTCAAGTCATCAAGTCAGCTAGAGTGATGAAGAAAGCTGTGGCATACCTCATCCCTTTCATGGAAAAAGAAAAGATAGAAAAGATGATTGCTGAAGGGTTGAATCCAGATGATTTCGATCAGAACGACGATTCTAACTTTGCCGGTAGGTGAACTTTTAATTTACTATTGATTTTCACGAACTCTGTTTGATTAACTCCCTTCGACATATTGTTCAGGTAAAGTTCTTATGGCAACTGTCAAAGGTGATGTCCATGACATCGGAAAGAACATTGTCGCTGTCGTCCTTGGTTGCAACAACTACAAAGTGTATGACATCGGCGTCATGTGCTCATGTGAACGCATCCTTGAGAAGGCGAAGGAGTACAAAGTCGATGTGATTGGATTGTCAGGATTGATCACTCCTTCGTTAGACGAAATGGTTGTTGTAGCGAAGGAGCTCGCCAAGTGTGGCTACAAACAGCCGCTGCTGATAGGAGGTGCTACAACGTCAAAAATGCACACAGCAGTCAAGGTTTCGCCCAACTATTTCACCCTGGAGCATCCTGTAATCCACGTATTGGATGCTTCTAGGTCTGTAACTGTTGTGTCATCTTTGCTTGGTGAGAACAAAGAGGATTATGTCACTGACATCATGGAAGAATATGACGAGGTGAGCGTCATTGATCACATCTGCTTTGAGTCCTCTCTTGAATTATCCATATTTTGTTCTTTTAAGATGCGAGAGGACTACTACGCAGGGCTTGAGGATCGATATTTTCTGACATTTGATCAGGCTAAGCAGCAAAAACTTCCAATTGATTTCGGAGTGGCGCCTCCCGCACCAACACCTAACAAGGTTGGAGTCACATTGATTGATTACGTATCCCTGGAGGACGTGGTGCCCTACATGGACTGGGTGAGTTTTTCTGCATTTCCTCGACACGTTTAGTGGTTGAAATAACCTCTCACTTTGTTACTCTGTCTCTACTCTCAATAGAATCCATTCTTCCAAACGTAAGAACCGTCGAGGCTTGTCCTCGTAATTGTTTGACGTGAAAAGGAAGTAAGTTACATTACACTCAAATTCCATGTTATTTTCTCAGGTGGGAGCTACGAGGGCGCTACCCGAACCGGGGCTACCCCAAAATATTCCTCGATGAAGCAGTTGGCTCCGAAGCTCGAAAGCTCTTCAACGATGCCCAGAATCTTTTGAAGGAAATAATTGCGAACAAGAGCATGTATTTGAAGGGAGTTGTTGGCTTGTTTCCTGCAAATCGCACCGTGGACGGAGAAGACGTTCAAGTTTTCTCTAGTGAAGAACAACGTGAATCGGGTCAGCCTCTTGATACATTTTGCATGCTCAGGCAGCAATCTGAGAAAGAGAGTGATGATCCATACCTAAGTCAAGCAGATTTTATAGCCCCGGCTGGATATAAAGACCATCTGGGCATGTTTGCTGTCTCTTGTTTCGGCTGCGAGGCACTTGTTGAGAAGTATGAGAGCGAACACGATGATTACAATAAGATAATGTCTCAGGCTCTCGCAGATCGATTTGTCGAAGGTAATATTTTTCTCGCGTGATTAGGCTCACCATGTTTCACTTCTTTCACTTCTGATGCAACTTCGTCTTCGGTTCTCTTAGCTTTTGCTGAATACTTGCACCGTGTAATCCGCACTGATATGTGGGGCTACGCCAAGGACGAAACTCTTGATGAGGAAGATCTCTTAAAGATTAAGTATGTTGGAGTTCGACCTGCTCCAGGATACCCATCGCAACCAGATCACACAGAGAAAGCTACAATGTGGAGTGTTATTAAAGCAGAAGAACTTGCTGGAATCACTCTCTCTGAGTCTCTCAGTATGATCCCAGCGGCGTCCGTGTCAGCATTGGTCTTTGCACATCCTGACTCATGTTATTTCGCTGTTGGTCAAGTGGGCAAGGACCAAGTTACAAGCTACGCGGAAAGAAAGAAGATGGAATTGTCGGTTGCCGAGCGATGGTTGTCTCCAATCCTTAACTACGAGCGCGACTAATGATTGTCCTGATTTCGCTGGTCTCCAGTGACAGAACATTATTATGGTACAAAATTTAGATAACTCGGGTAATAAACGTTGTCATATAAAGTATAGTAGTTAATAGTAGGCAAACTCGTGTATTATTCACAGGCACCGTTCCCGACAGAGCGTCGGTAGCATAGCCTCCAGCTCTAACTCGTCCTGTGGCCATAACTCGTCAACTTGAACATACTCAACGAATCCACTCGGGCATGTCATATTCAGTTCGATCATTTTTCCCGTTGCGGTATTCAGAGTGCCTTCAGCTGTAGTTTCGCTACAGTCGTCACAATACCACCACTTCTCATGTTGCCAGGGAGGAAAGGAAATACACGACATATACCTGCAGCTAGAACAAGGATTTGTTTCCCCATCCCCCGAAAACAGATACACGCTGGATACAATGATTCCCGCTATACTAAGAATGAGACCAAAGAATCGGAAGAAGAACAGTTTTGCCTTGTGAGCGCAGCGCCTTTCGTCGCCGAAGAAGCGGGGTGAGACTATTTGAATGGTGCTGAGACCACAAAGAAAGCCGTATATCATTCCACCCAAATGAGTAAAGTTATCGACAAAGGGAGTGATTCCAAGAAGGCAATTGAGAATTATGTCTAGTAATAATACCAGTAGCACCCTCGCGTGGCTGATTCTAGCTCCACGCTCATTTACAAACTGATTGAAGAGGAGGTTCCAGTTCATGAAAATATCTTGACCAAAGAGAGGAAATCCGTTAGATTACTCCTAAACATTACAAGGATGAACGATTAAGCCCAGGCACTCACTTACCCGATAGGCATGCGCCAATGAGCCCAAAGATACCTCCGCTCGCCCCCACTGTAATGTATTCCGGCAGAAAGAGGGCACTCAATATCGTCCCTCCTACCGCGGGAATGACGAATTGAACCATTGCCTGAAAGTGCCCATGGATCAACTCGATCGCCTTGCCAACGTACCACAACACAAACATGTTGAGGGCATAATGAATCAAGCCTGCATGCAATACCATGGGTGATGCTAGCCTCCAAATCTCCGATTCTTGTACAATCAAATAAGAATCCTTGGCACCCAGTATAATCAGCGTCTCAGCGCTGGGGCCAATCATTGGGTTGACTGAAATCGGTTCGAATTTCCATCCATTAACAAACCAAGAAGCGAACATCAATGCTGTGCACATGGATACCACAAAGAAGGTGAAGAAGGGACGATTGTTCCCCGAGTTCTTCCTGGCTTCAAAGTCAGCCCAAGTCATGTACGCTTTCCCGTCGGTTCTCCTCCGAGCTGCATCCTCCGCCCATTCCACATCGACCCTAACACCGGCTGAATCCATTGACGACATTGTAGGATGGATGAGACAACAAAGAGACAACGATACGCGAATGAACCGAGGTCAACTCACCCAAATGATCGTACAATCCGAGGATTCCCCAGGGTTTCATCTTTCCATACTTCTTACGCCGTTTCTCCCTCGCAAATTGAAAATCACGGAGGCGGCGAGCCAACGCGGGAGAGGCAATAAAGGCGGCGGGCCCGGATCTCCAGTCGGTGGACAGCTGACCGGCAATGTCGCGTAGACGCTTTTCCATCTCCTGCCGGGAGTGCGCGTCGTCCGTGAACGTTTTGTGGATGTGAGGGAATACTTGATTGTTGTGGATACGTTGTTGTTGGGATGCCGTGAGATTGTTCGGGGGTGGGTTGGTATTCGATGCTTGTTTCTTTTCCGATTTTTTGTATCCCAGAATCGATTTCGCATTTTGCGGCACCCTGTTTCCATGATCGTCGCGTACCGTCGAATCCTTGCTATAATCATCGTTCGCAAAATACGGATGAAAATGGTTGGGTCGTTCGACGACGTAGTTGGGATTACGAATATAATTGTTGTCGGGACTGTCCCTACTGTCCAAACTCTTGGATCCAATAGACTGTCCGTGATATGGAATGTGCCTCGTGTTGCGATGCTGATGTAGGTATACCGAAAGATCGGAGGGTGGCCCGCAGGTGGATTCGTCCATGGTGAGGCTCCCACAGATGCTCTGGGAGTATAGATTTTCATTGGCAATGGTGTCGCCATCGTCGGCGGAGCTGGGCGAGCAAAACGATGGAATTATTGAAGTGAGATTGGAGGAACTGAAATGATTCTTTTGTTAGAAGAGATTGCCGAACTCACAAAATTAACCCAACTTCGAGAGCATACTGGCAATTCTCTCCCATTTCTCTTAAACTGGCATCATCCATCTGCTGGTCTGCCAAACTATCGTCGTCCAAGGTGCCCGGAGTATTGGCTTTCTTAATCACGAGGCTGTTGGTCGAGTCATCATTTTCCGGGCCACTTTTGGATTTGATGGTCGACACGCGCTGCCTGCGAATAGTGAATCGAGATGTCTTGGATGTGTTGGTGACGTTCTCATCTTCCCCAACTTCGATCCCTTCCTCTGATGAGTCGATCCTCTCAATGTTAGAGTCGTTTGCACTGTCGAGAGTACTTGAATGTTGATCCATATGGCTGCTTGTACATGGCGTCTCTGAATGGTAGTGAGTTGTGAGAAGTGGAGAGTATAGGTAAGAATGTGTAAGATGCGGCGAAGGAAATGAAACAAATTCGTGCTTCTGTCGACCCCACTTGAAATAAAGATTCGACAGAATATAATCCATGTTCACTTGTGTCACGTGTCACTCACTGATCAAGTCACCATGTCCTCGCATCTCCCTCGTCCTGATCTCAAATCGTCTCTTATCACTCGCCATTCCTGCTCTAGGCGTTGCCTCCATGCTGTAATCCACTCCTTTGACATGTCCACCTGCGCGATTGCTGTCAGATTGATCCTTTGATTTCGTATCGGATCTCCATCGATGCGACGAGTCGTCAAAGGTATCCAAGGTCAGAGGTGAGAGAGGTGGTGACGGCGGAGATTCCATGGTTGTTCAGTTGATGAGTTGAAAGGTCTGGGAGGGATGATGCCAAACTCAGTTCGCGCTTGAATTTGAATGGTGGTAATTCTTATGTCAAATCTTGGGTCAAGAAAAAATAAAGAGTAGGTAGTGCCAACCTGTGCCAACTTTGTCCAAATAACGAATGATGGATGATGCCAAAGTCATTCTTTCAGCATTGCTTCCAATGAAAGTATTCCGAACGAATAATCGTAATGCAATTCTCGGCGACAGTTCAATAACGTTTGACGTGATTCGAATAAGCTTAAATTCGTATTTCGGACTATACACATTTCTTTCGGCGAGTTTGATTCTGTATCAATTCCCCTGAAGAATCATTTTTCTGTACCATCAATCTGAAAGGTTATAAGTAAGACATTTATTTTTCACGAGAGCTACCTACCGATGAATACGAGAGATTCCGACTTCCGTCTGGACGTCATCAGAACGCGGGCCGTCAAAAGATATCTTTTGCCCACCGTCCAGCTCACACAGCCCTCTACTATCCTATAAGTAAGCAAGTACTTTATATTATTGTACCCAGATTTCAATACTCCCACCTGGACACCTCAACAATCCATCAGCAATCCGTCCCACCCCAGCAATCCAACAATCCAACAATGACGCGCGCCATCTCCCTTACAAGATCCTTCCGGCGTATCCCTGCCACCTCCGCCTACATCCGGCCCTTTCCCCGCCAATTCGCCACGGATAAATTTTCCCGCGAAAAGCCCCACGTGAACATCGGCACCATCGGACACGTCGATCACGGCAAGACCACGTTGACCCAGGCCATCACCAAGGTACTCTCCGAAAAGGGGTGGAGTAAGGCCATGAGCTATGAGGATATTGACCGGGCTCCGGAGGAAAAGGCGAGGAAGATTACGATTAATACGAGTCATATTGAATATGAGACGGCGGTGAGACATTATGGACATATTGATTGTCCGGGGCATGCGGATTATGTTAAGAATATGATTACGGGGGCGGCGCAGATGGATGGGGGAATTTTGGTGGTTGGTGAGTGCATGAGGAATGAGAATGTCATTATTTGTGGATTCATGGATTTATGGAAAATACTTTTTATATATGGCGAATTGTTTTTATTGGTGATATATTACAATTGATATTTATCCGATGAGCAATTATCAGTCGTGGTGCTCTTTTCTCTGCTTCAAATTTCGTCATTATATATTGATACTTATTTGTTGAACGAATTGTCTTGCCGACTTTTCGCTTGTCGCTTGTGTCTATTCCTATTATTTGTCATTGATTCCTCTATTTCAAATTGCTCATCCTTTCCGTTATAACTCATCATCGTCGTCCTCTCTCTCCACTTTCATCATACCCAGCCGCCACCGACGGCCCCATGCCCCAAACCCGTGAACACATCCTCCTAGCCAAACAAGTCGGCATCCCCAAACTCGTCGTCTTTCTCAACAAATGCGACATGGTCGACGACGAAGAACTGCTCGAGCTGGTGGAGATGGAAATCCGCGAACTCCTCGACTTTTATGAGTTCAATGGAGATGAAACTCCCATTATTCGTGGATCGGCATTGGCAGCGGCGGAGGGGAGGGATCCGGAATTGGGTAAGGACAAGATTTTGGAGTTGATGCAGGCGGTGGATGATAATATTCCGGAGCCGACGAGGGAATTGGATAAGCCGTTTTTAATGCCGATTGAGGATGTCTTTAGTATTGCGGGGCGCGGGACGGTCGTTACCGGGAGGGTGGAGCAGGGAAAGATCAACGTGGGGGATGATTTAGAGGTGGTTGGGTTTAATAGAAACTTTAAGACGACCTGTACTGGTGTGGAAATGTTTAAGAAGCTGTTGGATTTCGGTATGGCGGGGGATAATATTGGAGCTTTGTTGCGTGGGCTCAAAAGGGAGGATGTTGAGCGTGGACAGGTCTTGTGCAAGCCTGGGACTGTTACGACTGGGAAGAAATTTGAGGCGGAGATTTATTGTCTCAGCCAAGATGAAGGTGGGAGGCACACACCATTCTTCACCAATTATAGACCTCAGTTCTTTTTCCGTGAGTTCAATGTTTCTGATCAATTCGTAATGAACTCTGAAACTCGCCATCTAAGTATCCTCACACCTCTTCATGATAGGCACTGCCGATGTCACTGGAGACTTGAAGCTGAGGGAGGGGACAGAGATGGTAATGCCCGGAGATAACACAACCTTAGATGTCGAGCTCATTACACCTGTCCCCATTGAAGCTGGGCTACGTTTCAACATGCGCGAAGGTGGAAGGACTGTTGGAACTGGAATCGTAACGAAAGTTCAAGGTTGAAGTTGAAGCTACTCTGGGAGTGTGATGGGAGACAATACATTGCTTTATTATTCTAGAATGGTAGTGTCTTAAACATTACTGACATGATTGATAATTTTGGAGGGATTAGCATTCATAGAATCTACCGAAAAATGTGCCATTTCGCTGACTCCGTCAGTCGTTCAAAAGTTGGTAATTATCTTGAAGCAACTTACTACGCAAATGTATCCAAATGAATTGAAGCGACACATGGATCGTAAGATGCTTAGAATCGAATTAACTACTAGGTACTTACTTAAGAAATTGTCATTTTCATTTTGATGTTCATCGCAGCAAGCTCGTTCACCAGATATCTGTACACATAAGGGAGGATAATAGGCTGCACGGCGTCGTCATTCGATTCATCACGAACAGCATTGCAACATTTGGCATTCCGACAAAATACACGCAACTGATGTTTCGTGGCATCTGCGGCTTTTTGGCCGGCGGAAAGAATTGTGCTTCGTTCGGTTGCGGGTGACAATAGATCTCCACAACGGCGACAGGCGTAGGCAATGTGTCTGTCGCTGCAATTCAGTAATCGATCGTGTAGTAAGAAGGCGGTCCCATGGCTGAGAAGGGAGTCACGTTCCATCTCTCCTAAACGGATACCACCACCTCTCTTCCTTCCTTTGATTGGCTGTCTTGTCAATGGATTCACAGGACCTGTTGCTCGCACTTGAAACTTGTCTGATACCATGTGTCGAAGGCGTTGGTAGTAGACTACGCCAATGTACAAATCGGCATGCATGAGGCAGCCGGATACCCCCGAGTACAGCGGCTCACTTCCGTAGTAATTGTAGCCTGCTGCCTGGAGTTGCTCACCGAAGTAATCCACGGCTATCTTGTCGCCGGATTCGTGAAATGTGAATGGGGTCGCGTCCTGTGATTTGATAATGCAAAGTGAAAATGTTGGAAGAATAAATCGGTGGATTTGGTGATGTAGACATGTGGCGGTCTTGCCTGAAAGATTCCATGGCATGCCCCGCTCTTGCCAGCCATGCTCTCGATTAGCATGCCTATTGTCATACGACTGGGAAACGCGTGAGGATTGATAATGATATCCGGAGAGATGCCACTCTCACTGAATGGCATGTCGGTCTGAGGCCACAGTATAGATAAAACTAATATCAAAAGGGAGAGGAGATTGATTGGTTAATGTACAAAGCAGGAATCTTGTATTTGCGAAGACACAAGAGAAATCTGAACAATCACACCTCCTTTTTGGCCATGTCTGCTTGAGAATTTATCACCAATCAGAGGATTTCGAGGGAATCTCAACGTGACATTAAGACCCTCGCTGGATACTGATGTTTTCGGATTTCTGCTGGAGGATGATGAACCGGCGGTGTTGAAACGTCGAATAGTTTGAATACACGCCTTCTCATTTTCCTTGTGCTTCCCGGGAAATCCCTTGGCTACACCATCATCGGCAAGGCAATATAATGCGTCCCCCTCGGATACCCAATCGCCGACAGCTGGCAAACCATCTTCTTCTAGAGTTGGATACATGGGCACATCTTGAAACGTCGGCGGTTCTTCTCCATCTCCTGGGGATATCTTGATACGATTCATCTTGTTGCACAGGCGAATCTTATCTTTGTCGGCCCCTTTGGATATGGCCTCGGTGATTTCATCTGCTAGATCCACTTTGATTGTCTTGAAAACGGAGGCATGTCCGAAACCGCGTTCGTAGGATGATTTGTTCAGAATCATGGCATCTTCCATGTCGAATCCAGTGTAGCTCAATACGGCAACAACGGCATTGGTACCGTTGGGATATTCGTCCATTTTATACTCTCTGTGTACTGAGGTTTGTACCAGAGGAGCCTGTGGATTCTGGATCTTGTACAATTTGTTGTCTGTTCGATAGGGAAACGAGTGACAGGGGGTTCCCATCGTCTGTTTTCCCATTTGACATTGATACCTGAATAGAAAATAGGTTTGCGGTCGCAAAGTTGTTACAGCAAATGATATCTGATAGTAATTGATGCAGTTGTTCCAAAATTCTTACATGTTTCTTGGGGACTGGTTATAATCTGAAAACGGAGTCAAGCTAGCAATAAGACTGAGCATATTTGCAGGATCGAGTTCTTGATGAGTCGCAGTATCCTCAATATCTTCTGGAAGACACGCAATATGCATAAATGGTTGTTCCTACGAACAAACTGAAGGGTTAAAAACTGTTACAATAAACAATTCGCATCAGCTCATTGGACGGCGTACCATGGGTCCAATATATTCGGTTCTTCCAGTGGCCATCTGAAGTACTGGTCGGATGATCCTCCCTGCAATAGTAAAAAGAAACAGCCCTGGATACGGCCCGCCCTTCATGCCTGCAGATACCATCTTGAGATTGTATTCGTTCAACAAAACAATTTGAAAAGTCACAATCTATTTACCTGGAGGGATGAAAGCAACCTCAAGCGTGGGTTCCACGATCGGCTTCTCCTGAACTTTCAGCGACCGCAGCTGGGAAGCAATCGTCTTGCAAAGCTTGACGGGCGCACAACCAATGATTCGTCCGTTCAATACCACCGGTAAATTAGTGTAGTTGGATATGGATCTTCCATCCCCGCTCTCTCCGCCACTGCCGGTGGAAAGAACTCCCCAGGAGATGAGCAATTCTGCCAAATCTTCCATTCCTTTTCCTTTCGTGTGGCCGGGATGCGCTACGCATTGGCATTTCAGTGCCAAATGACTCAATAATCCGCAGGGTCCTGCATGACAAACGATGAATGGGATACAGTTCGGCGGCAATATTGGTAACGTATTATTCGAGGAACGTACCTCCGTCGGGAGTGTGAACCGGGCACAAAAATCCCCATTGATCTGGCAACAGCTTCCTCACCGCGGTAGTCTTCATCTCCATGAAAAACTGACCCCGATGAACGCTCCTAAAATGAGCGCAAAACCGGAGGAAATTCAATTTTTCCGCGACAATGGTGTATCCGCTGACCTGCATGAGGTCTAAACCCGAGGAGGAAACGATGTTGCCAGTCGATAAGAAATGGGATATTTTTTTTCCAATCCCGCCGGAGGAGAGCATACCGTATCGATCGATGCATTTACTCCAGTATTTCGATTGGCGAATGCTGCTTATGAATTTGGTGAAGTTGAGACGCATTTCTTTGAGGAGGCCTAATCGAATGTTGGCCATGGTTTCTTCGAATTTTTCCTTGACGAAGGTGGAGAGGAGGTGGCCGGGGAGGAGGATTTCTTGGTTTTGGAGTGAGTCGGCGTTGTCGACACCGCATTCTCCAGCGGCGAAGGAGTAGAGTTTGCGGAGCATGAAGAGCATGTATTCGAGTTTGTCGCCGTAGCTCGTTAGATGAATGAGAATGTACCTTGGACGGAGGGAGGAACGAACGGACCCAAATGATATGATGACTATTTTTCGGGATACGAGTTTGATACACGACGTTGTCAGTTCAAGTAACGAACCAAAACTCACCGATCAATAATATAATGACCAATCGCAACATCACTTGTACTATTCGCCTTCATACTCAACATACGGAATCTGGATCCAATAAAGCCCAAACATTCCGCGGGTGTCTGTAAATTGTTAAATTGCTTCGCTTCTCTCAACAACAATTCGGCACGAGCACGAACAAAGGTGTTGGTATCATCTCCCTGCACAATTCTATTGAAGAGTTCCTCGTCGGTAATTCCATGCGATCGAGCTTGGGCGGCAGATGAGGGTGGTGCGGCGCTGAGTGCTCTCATGACGAGGACGAGGGGGAGTAGGAATTCTTGTTTTCGTGCAACGAATTTGAGGGTTGCTCCACCGGTGGTGAGATAATGCAGAGTGTCTGGGCGAAGGATGGTGGAAGGATGGATGGAGGATGAGGATTGGGGTTACAAATATATACCAGGGTGAATGAATTGTGGATACAGTTCCAATCCTAGTTTAGCGAGACTCACTGGTAATGGTGCTCATGTCTCCATTGTGCCTCTGACACCTCACCGCCACCCCCAAATCGGTATACATCTTGCCCCTATTCTTATAATTACTCCTTTGGATATTCGTGGCATGATTTGCCCTGGGAACCTGCAACAATCTCACGCACTTTTCAATCCCATTGACAATAAAGTATCCACCAAACTCTGTCTGATCCTCTCCCGCCACGATGAGCTCTTTGGGTCCCATGTTGGACAAATGACATGCCTCGCTCATGACCATAATGGGCATCATTCCAAAGTTCTTGGGAATACGTTGGACACTTCCACCGGGCACTGAGGAACCATATCCATCCCTGGAAACGACTTGGATACATATCTCTCCCGTAATTGGTGCGGAGTACATGATCCCCAATTCACGGCATTCTCTGGGTAAGAGAAGGGAGGACCTGCCCGTATTTGGTGGTTTGGAAGGCATGCCTATTCGCACGTGTTCGATCCAAAATTGGACGGATTCGCTGGGCCTGCCGGGAATGTAACCATGGTGTTTGTCGGAGGTGGAGTCGATCAGGTCGAGTTCGTAGGGGGCAATGTCGGAGATGGCGCGAGAGAGGCCCGTGGAGAGGAAGTAGTTGAAGCTGGAGATGTGGGGGGAGGACAGGAGGCGGAGTCTGGTTTGGTGGGAGGAGGGGGTCAGGTGGGATAGGTGGAATGATGGGACGGATTCATGTCGATGTTCATGTTGACGTTGAGGTTGACGATGAGGTTGAGGTTGACGTTGAGGTGCGTGTTGGGGACGGTCATGTCGATTTTGTTGTGTTGTATAAGTAGGAGGATTGGAGGATGGTGATTTTGACATGGTTACAGTTTCAGCCACAGCTGTTACAGTATTGTGGTGATGGAAGCTGAGGGAGATCTCTACCGTGAAAGTCGGGGCATAAGACAGTCGAGACAAAAGGACGTACGATACCGTACTTATAGTGGAATCCTTATAGTGACGTGACATAACAAAGTATCTTTTATAAGTAAGTACTTAGTTACCTAACCCAACGCTTGAATGAAAAAAAAACTTTAGAAATTACGATTTAGAGGATACCTTACCTATGTCCCAGCTTGCACGGTAGTGTAGTAAAAAAATGTACTTAACGTAGGTACTTAGGTACCTACTTATCGGGCCAACTTTTAGTACTTGTACCTACCCTACCAGGTAGGTAAGTAGAGGTTTACACCACACACAACAACCAACAACATCCTATAAGTACTACTATACTATAAGTACTAAGTACTACTTACTATACAACCCTAATCAACGTCGCACACCAACACCAACCTCACCACAGCTCACCACCATGAAGTTGATTGTCCTCTTCGTTCTCCTCTCAGCGATCCCCCTCTCCTCCGCATTCGCCCCCACGCACCCCTGCACTTCTCCCGCCAAAATATCTCCGTCTGTCCTCCACTCCACCCCTTGCGACTCCAACTTCTCCCGTCGAACGGCACTCACCTCCCTCCTCGGCTCCTTCCTCCTCCCCTCCCTCCCCGCCCACTCCGCCGAATCACGAACCATCGCGCAAATCTCCGGATCGGGACTCGTCTTCAAGGATACCCTCGTGGTGGAATCCTTTGATGATCCCAAGGTGAAGGGGGTGACTTTGTATATTAGTAACTTTGAACGGCCTCTGAATGAGAGGTTGCAGAAGGATTTCTTTACCGAGCCGAGTTATGCGAGTGTTACCTGTGTTAAGAATGGGAAGGAGATTGAAGTTGCGGATACGATTGATAAGAGTGTGAGGGGGGAGGTCGGTACCATTGTTCTATCGTTATTATAGAGGTGGTTAATTGGTTTGTTTCATTTTTCGCCTGAGCTCTGTTGTTGTTTCGTCACACGCAGCCCGTATTCGAAGAAAAACGATCCCTCCTCTTCAAAGAATTGCGGGTCCAACGAATTTACGATGTTGAAAAGAATACCATGGTCTATGTCTCATTTAATACGCGACTGGATAAAAATTCCGATACCAATAAGAGTCGTTTCAAGAGTTCCATTTGTGCTGTTTCGTTGGATTAGTTATTGAATAGGATTTGTGATGGTGGTAGTTAATTTTGATGATTTTGTTACGAAATGAGGCGAACATTATTGTTGGATGAACTTTCATGATGGATGAATCTATCTGGAAGGTGGGTGAGGTTGAGGTTAAAGTTTTACTGCAGAGTTAACAGTTGACTAGGGTCAACTCTTGGATCAAGTCATGGGTTTGATGAAACAACTTGTGCTTCAATTGGGATTGCCGTCTTTTTATCATTTTTCTTGGATTAGATTCAGCTCAAACACAACCGAATTGATAATGAATGTTATCTCCAAGGTATCATAGTAGTGACTTAGCCCCACTTATACTGGCAAATCGCGAAACTGCCTGGAGTTGGGTGTGCCAAAGCTTTGCAGTCATCAATGATACAGAGGAAAAGTGCAAGATCTCCATTTTTTAGACCACTCAAATATGCCAGAAAGCATTCCTCTGTCAATTGCACCAAAATTAGAGTTCATCATGAATCGTATCGATAATGTAAACTTAAGCTCTCGAGCTGGTGTCAACATGGCTGTCAATTGGAGGTTGGATAGTGGCTGAAATTGGGGAAAAAAATGTTTGGGGCCCTGTGTTAGATCCTGTTTGGTAGTCTTTTTGAGAACCAGGAAAATATGGAGACTCAATAAACCTAGGTGATGTAGCATACAAGGTGATACAATGTCTTAGATTTGATAACACCTTTGAACAAGCCGTATGTTTTTTGACTCCAGACATGCATAGAAATTCGGTAATTGAAGGCAGATAAAAAATATAAGCAGTTAAGAAGTAGGTAGTATGTAGCATGTGTGCTGCCCAGACTTTGGGATTTCTGAGAACGGTGGTAGTAGCGGTCTGGTCTGCCTAAAAGCGGGGTTTAGAGAGCTTGCACACGAGATGGTATTGTTGAGGAGTGAGAGCATGACTTTGGTGGTTAGGGATCCCTGTAATTGTTTGGACCGTAGGCGAGTGTGATGTGGTTTGTGTCCGGTAAGTTAACTGTAGGTCCAGGGTGGTTCAAATTCCATAGGGTTCGATTCCCACAGGACTCATGCATCCCAATTCGAGATTGAAAAATCTTGGGATACACATAGATAGTGTTGCATTGTGTGCCCTGCAAGGGGCCCATAATCGCTACTTGCCCCTATAAGGACCTTACAGTGTCATCATAGGTTTGGGTAGCCATGATGTAGGGGCCCGCCGGTGCTACTATGTGAGCTGGTGATTCTGGGAGTGTCACCTAAAATCCATCTGATCCAATGAGGAATATGATACTCAACACTTGGCACTGGTGGGTTAGTCATTGCACAGCATCAGCATAGCATTTGACAAGACAGCTCAAATATCCGGAAGGGGAAACCTGGACGGAGGCACACTCCACACACGGAGTGTGGCCCGACTGATGAGATAGTGTAACAAACACTGCTTAAGGTTACGGGGATAGAGTAATCACGACATTCGAGTCCACTCTAGGGGATCACACCACTTACGGTGTGGTCCCCTATATCTCGGACATTCAGTTAATCCTTTCACGCCTGCAAATCCAGCATGGTCACGCCCATACTAATGACGACTGAGGTTACCACACCTGGAACCAGGATATCTGAGCCATATACAATCTCGTCTAGCCACCATCAGAGTGCAACTTTGGATCAAGGATGCATGGGTACAAAGTCAGGCGTAACGCGATGTTGGCGATGTTTTGGCTTGGGAGTTGGGTGCAGGTTTGGATCGCGGTCTCTGCCAAGAGATGACATCGACGGTAAGCTGATTTGATATCAATTTTTGAGGAGAAGATTCTCATGTTGGGATGTTTGAACCGAGCGCCTACTGACCAATTTATTAAACGTTTTAGGACTTGTCCGAAGAAACAAGGTAAGCGTTCCTCCTTCCGGATGCGGCTGTTGACAGAGCTGTTCGAGGCCTGCCACTTCCAGCTTTGATCGGGGGTGAGTCGGTCTTTGCCAATGATGTGTCCATGTTCGTCGATCGTACTTTGTGCCTGTATATTCAGGGGGGCGAGGTAAGCGCCCGGGATTGATGAGAGCTTGTCCAGGGGGATGGGGAGAGCATAGCCGTGGGTGATATCTTTTTCGACGAGTGAGATGAGAAGGTCCTCCTGGCGTTCGGCGCTCTGATGGTTACCAAAACGTAGCCCCTCTTCAACATCGTCCAGCTGGAGGTGTTCTTCGATTGGATCAAGAGGCCAGTCGGAGCCGTGAAGAAGGATGCTTTCGAGGCGCCACCATATTGGGTGCCCGTTGAAGAGAGGGACGGCGAAATTCGGAGCCGTAGTTGACAGGTGAGTTTGGCTGAGCCGCGATCACGTCTGCGAGGTTGAAATTAAGCTCTGGAGGAGGTCAAAATTGTGTTGAGCTGAGAAGGTGTCGAGTTTGAATTGGAAGAGAGGGGCTGAGGGTGTTTCAGATGGGGAGTTGATGATCGATCTGATGACATCGATGATGTTTGGAGGAGGCCACGTTGAGATGTCGCCTGTGATTTTCTCGGACTGTTGTGGTGCTGTGTTGAATGTGCCAAGATCCAGTCGAGTTGTTATATTTTCTTGTTGATGGTCTTTCTTCGATTAGGGGTCGATTGTAGAGTCATTGAAGATTTGTTGTTGTTTTTCGTTGTTGTGTCCGCAGTTGTGACACCCTCGATCCCATGTGTTTCAAATGATTTCAATTTATACTCACCGAAGCTGTCGTAAAGTCGTTTGGGTTGGGCGAGGGAAGGTCAAAGGAGTAACCGCCGGATGTGTCTCTCCGGATTGAAGTGGTCCGAGTGTCGGAAGTGATGAGGGAGGTTGGCGTTGTTAGTGTGGTTGAAGGAGGGGGGTGCCTCGCCGTTGTCCTGTTTTTGGGAGGCTTTCGGGTAGGTCGGACTCCGCTAGGATCTGACCCGGTTCCCTATTCTGAGCTCCTGCACTTCTTCATGAAGGAGATCAGGTTTGATTTCGCGAAGGAGGAGATGTCGTTGGAAGGTACGTGGCTCTGTTTATTCGTGCAGCCGTTGTAACAATCACCCTTGATGTGGGCGCGAAGGCACATCCTCTCGATGGGCTTAGCGGCATTCCAGGAATGGCGGTCTTTGCGGCACTTGCTGGAGAAGTCGGACCAAACTTTGTCCTCGCGCATTTTGAAGTCGGCGTCCTGGTGAGTGTTTGTTACTTTGTTGTCTCGTTTGCCGTCCCGTCTAACGTTTCCGGAGTCCCTGTTTTGACCAACGGCGCAGGGTTCATTTCGTTTAGCCTTGTCCTGTTTTTGGTCAATCTTATCGGCTCGGGCAACAAATGTTGGAAGGAGGGTGGTGCAGAACGTCCCGCCGAGAATGTTTATGATGAAAGGTCGGAAGTTCAGCGTGTCGAAGTCAAGGTCGTTGCATTCAATGGCGGTGGAGCATTGCTCGAGGTAACGTTGGAACCTCATGTCGAATACGTACATGATCTGAGCAATGAACTTTTTCTCATGTTCTATCTCTCTCCTGACAGAAAACTCTATTTCATCCAGTTCGCTGACGAAGGCGTTCGCTGCCTTCGCTGTCATGCTCTCCGCGCCGAACCAGATGACGCAGTCGGCGTGGAAGATCTTGAGTTGGCGGATCAGACCTTCGTAAGTGGTTGGTATTTT
>JALLPF010000032.1:0-21483 GCA_036939455.1 Cyclotella distinguenda | reverse complement strand
CATAATAATTAGTTCGTTATGGAATAATTATTTAATCAATTGTAATATGAAACAGCTAATATTTAATTTTGAATAAATAAATAAATTAATTGATAATTAATCAAATCATTTGTACCCCGTCTTCTTCCACATATTAACAATCGCATCCGCCCCCTCCGTATCCTTCTGCAATCAACAACCCATCCAGCAACATCAATTCTCTTCGGCATTTCTCCTTCACCCCCACGCATACCACTGATTACGAACCTTGTTTGTTGTTGTATCCCACCCGAGGTCCACCGGCTGGGAAAGACCCATGCATCCACCTGGAATGTCCAACACTTCCACTCCAAGCTCCAAAATCTTGTGAACCACCGATGCCATCATGGCATCGGTACGAATCAAGAAATAGAATCGGGCGACTGTGATCCGGCGCCGTCGCAACAAAGGGAGCGAGATCATTGTCGACTCATTATATCACTCGCGTTGGGCATTCCTACGTGACTCTAGTAATAAAAAATAAATTGTGTTGTTGTGGGTATCCTTTAATTTAGTTGACGACGAGAATGATATCCAATTGATACTTTTGTACATTAGGTGATCCTTATCTCCCGTGGAAGACGGTAGACACTAGAGAGTACCATAAGTACGTCTTGAGTTGGAGGTAATTAGCCAACAACTACTTTATAGTACTTACTTATATACATTAATTATTGGTCTTGCTAAATCATAAATTTAACTATTGACACGACCAAAAATGGTGTGTTCGATGTGAATCTTGAAGCTTCTTACGGTATTATAAGTAAGTACTTATACTAAAGTAAATATAGTATAAGTATAAGTCAAGTATAGTACTTATAGGTACTTATATATTCTGCCTATGGTCGACTCCAGTAAACCCCTTTCTACTCCGCCACATTTACGAATCCCTGAATCCCTGAATTACCGAACGGCGCGGAAGCCACTCACTACCTAGTATGATTAAAGATGATGGTCGACCAGTGCCCATCAACTCCCTCGAAACCTACAACAGAACCGAAAAATAGTCTCACTCCTTCCCGAACTAATGGCAGTAGCAAGAATCCAAAGAATATAGGGACAATCCTTTCACACAAACTGGACAGTCTCCCGCGAACCGCACAACTAATATGCCTATCACTCTGCGTTTTCTTCTTCTTCGGAATACACAATGTCCTACAGGAGGCCATGATAAACACGAAAGGTTTTGAATTCGGTGTAATGTTGGGGTGGATGGAGGTTCTGGGTGTCACTCTTTGCAGCGGAATCGAACGAAGTTCCGTGCCTTGGCTTGGCAACGGGGAGGGGAGACGACCTCGTTTGGCGCCCCTAATTGCCTATCCACCGTTGACGGTATGTTTACTTCTCAGTTCAAGCCTAGCTAGCTGGAGTTTGAATTTCATTAATTTCCCGACGAAGGTTGTCTTCCGAAGCTGCAAGCTAATACCAACAATGGTTCTTGCTGTTGTAATGGGTAATGCAAAGAAATTTGACTTGGTGGAATTGGCCAGTGCGATCGCTGTATGTGCGGGATTGATTACATTCGCCTCGGGAGACTGGCATTTGAGTGAGCCCGAATTTCATCCATTTGGCTTAACCCTGGTGACCTTGAGTGTTTTCGCCGATGCCATACTACCGAACGCACAGGAGAAATTATTTCGAACGTATGATGCAAGCAAAAGTGAAGTCATGTTCTACACAAATATATTCACATTTATTGTACAGACGGGGAGCTCTTTACTGAGTGGCGATATGATCGCACTGTTACACTTTGTCATGGGGCAAACACGCATTTATCGAGGTAGAAGCATGATGGCACTATTCAGCGAAAATCTCACCGACTCAACTGCAAACAAGGAGATACTTTTGAATGAGAACTCGTTGGACGGTCATGCTGATGAGATCAACATTACGTTTTTGAGCTACATGATTGCATACATTCTCATTTCTCACATCGCAGTTTCTGCTCACACCGCCGTTGTAAAGAAGTTTGGGGGGGTAGCTGCTGTGTTTGTTGGCACTGCACGAAAAGGAATGACACTGGTTCTCAGTGTAAGTTGGCCCTTCACTCCACCTTTCTAACGCAAGCTAATTACATCTGATACCTTTTTATGAACCTCTGTGTTCAGTTCATTCTCTTTCCAAAAGAGGTTAACTGGAGATATGCCGTCGGTGCGGTATTAGTCTTGGGTGGATTGGCTGTTGCTAGCTTAGAGAAGCAGAGGATCAATCGCAAGAATATAAAAGAAGACAGACCTGTTTTGAAAACATCTTATGATACACTACCTCTCCTTCCCATCAACTTGGATTCTGAAGTAATCGACGCCGAGTTAGGCCATGTTCCTAACACTAATGGCAATGCACCCGAACGAAGGAGATGATCGAAGCAAAGTTCTCGATGCCTGAAATACGAAATCATACTGATGAGGCAGAATTTTAATCTTCGAAAGGCATTGGTATTGGATACCAGGGGAACGACGCTCAAGAGTTGCTCTCAAATAATTTTAAAAACATAAACTAATAATATTTAGGTTACCGTGATTTGAGTTGCGTGGAATTCGTCTGAGCCGATAGTTACTGCACGTGATACGTGATACCCTATCTTGTGATAGACTGATATACTCCTACCTCCAGGTAGAGAGGGACGCCCCTCCTTGAAATCGGACTTTTCGTAAATTCGAACAAGCAAGCACCTCACCACAGATGGCAAGCCCAACAGCCATCGCCATCCTTGGCGCCATCCTAGCCATGGCCGCTCTGCAATATAGATTGTTCGAATCGTATTACCTTCCCTACGGCACCGCGGTTCCCGTCCCATCGGGTCACGGTCCTCACGTGGGTCCTAATCCCGACCCTTCGAATACGAGTTTACGCGCATCCAGTGGAAAGTTGACAAAAATATACGAGCGTGTTGACGAAGGAGACGAAGCTCTCTTGTCTTCTCCCGAATCGGTCATCTTTAACGAAGACGGGGATATTTTTATTATCAACGAAGGGGCCAAGTTGATTACTCTCACCGATATCAGAGCGACCGACGAACCATACATCATGACAGCCAAGACCAAGGAAGTGGCGGATCTTGGCGTAGGACGACCGCTCGCAGGGAAATTCGATAAACACGCATGTCTATATTTTGCCGATATCATCATGGGGTTGGCCCGCATATGCCTCAACGATCCCACGGGGGGTTCACAACCACGATTGCCTCACGTGGAGCTGCTCGCGTCTCGGGTGAAACTCGCCAATGGCGCTTGGTCCCCGATAAATTACGCGGATGACTTGGATATTGGACCTGAAACTGGTCATATTTACTTTAGCGATGCAACGGATGCAAGACCTGTTCGAGACGTGAAAACGGGTCGGTGGGATGTATTGTATCCATCCAAAGTCGAAGTCATTCGATCGACCATGTCCGGTAGAGTATTGCGATACAAACCCGAAACAGGCGAAACAGACGTTCTCGTAACCGGTGTTTCATTTGCAAATGGGGTTGCAGTGGATAAAGATGAAAACTACGTGTTGTACGTATCGACCTTTGATAGAGCAGTGATGAAATATTATTTGAAGGGAGAAAAGGCAGGGCAAATCGAAAGGTTGTTGGATCAGTTCCCCGGAATTTTAGATGGAATCGATTGCTCTTTTCAAAGTGGGAGGTGCTACGTGGCAATTCCCTCTACGATACCACCCGTTGTTAGAATTATTTGGTCGTTGCCTTCGTTTCTCTCAAAGACAATCCGTACATTGTTGTTGATGATGCCGGAATCACTTGCCATAAAACCGGAGCCCTTTGGAGGCGTAGCGGAGATCCATCCAGGAGATGAGAATACTCAAGCAACGATTATTCGTATCTTTCAGGATCCTGATGGCAGAGACATTGACTTTATTACAGGGGTAACCGAGTCTCATGGTAAGTTATACTTGGGTTCCCTACACAATGACTTCATTGGGGTTTATACGCTAGCCTGAAGACCACGACCTTATCAATAGTTTGCTAGATGTATCATAACCAATTAATGCAATCTTAATCCTCCACTTGACGCCCACGCAAGGAATGCCAAAGCAACTGCAACGGCGGCATAAAACGGATCATCACCGGTTACTTCGAACGCTCTCTTTCGTCCTCCACCTCCCTTCCCCTCAATTATGCCGTTCTCCTCAACATCGATAGTCTTGCCTCCCCCTAAAAAACTGCGTTCCACCCAAGATCCAACACCGCCTTGCATGGATCTGAACTTATCACGTCTCTCCTTTTCATAGTCTTCCGTGAAGCTGCGGTCGCCAACGCTTCGACAAGATTCTAGTGCAACTATACAGTCGGCGACGGTCCCACCTCCTTCCATTACATCCGCTACAGCCTGCGGTGGTAAGATTGAACACCGTTTAGAATACACGGATTCCGCGCGAAAAGACGGCAACCCGCTGACAAATGGAACTCACATCCAACGCCCCCAAATGTGATCGCAGCAGAATCATGGCAAATCCCAACGCAAACTTTGTTCTATTGTCCATTTCCTTTTCGTCCATTCCTTCACTACCGAATCGTCCTCCGTCTAGGCGATTTGATCTCCTCCGTCTTGCATCATCGTCGAATGTACCAGTTTGGGATTGGATGTCACCATCATTACTCTTCTTTGAGGCGGCACCGTAAATTCTTCGAAGCTGATCCAAATCGGCCATTCCCCCCTCCGAGTTCCCAAAGGCTAGGATTTCAGAGCAAGCGCCGGCGACACTAATGACGGAGAGCTTGTCGAGAGTTTCTTCGTCGAAGCCACGAAAAGGCCAAGAAGTCAAAGGGTCGTCCTTTCGTGGTAAATCGAAGGACGCGTATTTGGATGATGAATCCCGAAAAACTGACCTCTCAAGATTGTCTCGTCCTCTGCCCTCCTTCGAGAAATATGGACGATCCGTGATTTCGACATCTTCTCGCCGATCGTTGTCATTTGCATTTCTACTTACTTCAAATCCCAGTGCTTTGGCCCTTTCGTATCCAACCTCATCGTCACTCAACGGGTAAAACTCCACGGCATTTATCAATCCTTCCTTCCCTCGATAATTCTTCACGGGCCATCCGAGAAGATGACCCACCAAAAAATGTCCTGCCTCATGCTGAATCATCCTCTTTCGATACGAGGGGAAAAGTACCCTCCGAAGTCGAGCCAACGTCGATGAGAGTTCCGCAGGAACCGCCAACCCGCACCCCACCAAAATCAGCGGGGAGAAGGACAATACCCCAACGAGTATAAAACGGACGATTACCGGAACCACCCAAACCGTTCCAAAGAATGCGATCTCGGTCATCCGCTCGGCGAAGATTGCGGTCGTCGATCCGGCGAGAAATGTGCACAGTACCGCAAGGGATGCTCCGTCGACATCTCCGTCACCATTTTGCTCAATCAATTCGTAGAGCTTGTATTTTTTGTGGATTGTTCTGGTTTGAAGTGCCAGTTCCGCATCCGATATCGGACGCGAGGATAGATTCCGCGGAATCGAAACCGAGTCGTAGAGTCCGTTGGCTTCCGGACCCAATGCACGGGTCAATATTCTAGATGCCTCCGATCGAGAACGGCAGGAATCGAGTTCGTTCCGAACGGTGACATCGATCTCAAATTGATTCTTGGACGCAAACGCGGGACGAGGTGCCGATCTTCGTCCGCGCAAGACGGCGATTGTAGTTGTAGTTGTAGCCCGGGAAACAAGTCCGCCGACGACATGAAACTCAAGATTGTGAACGACACCGCAGACTACAATTAAATAGACTCTTGAATATAATATCTTGTGATTGTGAAGTCGCCGAATTCCCTTTGACGACGTCCACGCTCGCATGGTGGTGTGCTGCGATCAGGTCCGGTTGTTGGAGGTGCACGGATGGGAATGGCAAAATCCACGACAACCGCAACCTATCACAACCGTCATAATTATTCAGGTTTTTAAGTACACGGGCTGGACAAAGGAAGGAGCCGCGGGCATATTTCTTTACAAGAAAACAATTCGAATATTTCACATGGAATTTTAAAATAGAGGAATCAGTACTAATAACATGTGACTTGATAAACTCACACTCATACGCAAAATAACGCTGGATTGTCATTCAAACTTGAGCAGATCGAGAAAAGAAGTAACCCGCCTTTGAAATTCAAATAGCGTTTCAGGGCAAAGGATTGCGCTCCGCCGTGACAGCCTTGAGGATGTCGCCATCCTAACAATAATCAATAGCGCGATACATTCCATGCACACGAGTCGATGTTGGAGCATCGTACTGATTATTGACTACTTATACGATATAAGTACTTCTTATAGTGGTATTAATTATATTATTTGGCTCCGACATCTTTCATCGACATTGTGCACTTTCCACTGTCCACTGTCCACTGGCCGAGCGTCCGTTGATGAATGTTTGAAACAATGCCAATAATGACCCATTTCAGAATGACGAACTTCCGCAAGTCCGACGAACGAGATCACAAAATGAACGGAGCAAGCAGCGGTCAAGACTCGAGCGCTCATTTTGATTCCATGCAACCCCGACGAAGACCAACGCGAAACACGAAACGGTCCGCCCTTCTCCTATCCCTCCTCGTCCTCGCCGCACCCGATACAACCACCGCACAATCCGAGGATATTTGCTCCTGCTCACCCCGCGAGTTCGTCTTCAAGCTCGACCTCTCGGCCAA
This sequence comes from Cyclotella distinguenda, assembly GCA_036939455.1. Lineage (NCBI taxonomy): Eukaryota > Bacillariophyta > Thalassiosirophyceae > Thalassiosirales > Thalassiosiraceae > Cyclotella > Cyclotella distinguenda. The sequence continues at coordinate 14,815 of JALLPF010000032.1, read as the reverse complement.
CTGCCCTCCCCTCCCGCCGCCGTTCCCTCCCAACGACGTCTTTGGCGAAGGGGTCAGAGACTATACCTGCACCATCGGCCCGGAGCCCAGCGCCTCCGGTCAGGGTGACGCCGGGCCCGAATCCTCGGCTGTAGAAGATGTACGACGACTCACCATGGACGCTCCCAACGTCGACGATCTCATCATACCGACCATCGTCGATCCAGAACCGGCCGTCATCGATTCCATACAATTCTTCGAGGTGGATCCAGGATTCAACGTTATCAATCAGGACCCCTCCTTCGTCCGTAACGTTCAATTTGTGGATGGAGACACGTTCAACTACAGTTCCATTTCGAATCTTTTCACCACCTCGGGCAAAGTCTCGAATGAGACCCCCGGAGGGATCATCATGATTCTGAGAGGATACAATGCGAACGGAGAGAGGGTTAGGAATAGGTTTACCATTACCTATACGAATGATTGCGGAGTACCTACTTTTAACGAGGGAGATGCGATCGGATGGGTCGTATTCGTAAGTAGTGACGTTGACCTCCGTCAACATTCTTCCTTGGTAACTCATCTCAAACCCGTCCACTCCACCCTAGGACTCCTTCGTCCCGGCACTCCAAGAGACCTGTGGCTCCGCATCCATCGTTCCCACCCCGGTCCAATCGCCAATTCCCACCCTGGAACGAACGTCAATTTTCCCAACCCTCGTCAATCCGGCGGAATCCACCGTAGCTCCCACCCCGTCCGAGCCTCGGTCCATTCCTCCCACCCGGGATAGGACGTTGTTTCCCTCCGCGGTCGATCCCAAAGTGAGTACACTGGATCGAATCGTGGTGTTGGCATGACTTGCACCACCCTTGCCTCATTTGCGATTCAATCCTTCCATCCCATCACCACCCCACCATCAAGACGAAGTATCCCACCAAGCTTCCATCCTTCCGTCCCCCCCTCTTTTCCTACGATTACCACCCGATCTACGAACACGACCCGAGGTCCAAATGCGACAAGACGATGGAACTCCCGGTGGAGTATTTTCACCTCGATAACGAGCCCGACCGGGCGGGCAAGGGCGGGAAGGATTCCAAGAGCAAGGCGTCGGGACCGAATGATTGGAAGGAATATTATCATGATCATTGGCATCATGACGATGTGTACGTTGAGGCGGTGGAGGAGCAGGAACAATGGCATGATGATACGGATATGTACGTGGAGGCGGTGGAGGAGCCGGAACATTGGCATCATGACGGTATGTACGTGGAGGCGGTGGAGGAGATTCACGGGGAGCCAACGCGTGGGCTTCGTGTCGTGGATTTGAATCGTGATGTAGATCATACCCGGGGTGGACGCCGCCGGAGATGAGATCACCACATGAGTATATAATATTTTCTCAGATTGAGTCTCGGTACTCTTCGCCGAAGATCTGAAGGGGAGTTATCTTCTGCTATTATTTGGATTCTGTTGGGAAAGAAACGCCACCGACTGGTCTGAGCTGTTTGACCTTCAATGGAATGAGTGTACCGTTCCATTATTGTGCTGATGTTCATGGTACCGTAGTCTATGTTGAATGCTGTAATGCAAATTTACCTGATTATAGTGAATTAAAATTTTATTCTATGGAATGGCATCCACCGAGTATCCGATCATTCCCTGTCCCAATACGCAGCATAGTGTTCATGCCACTCGACCTCCCTTATGCTCTACCTAGTCGCGTTGAAATCTCCCGATTGTTTAGTTTGTCCAATAATTTGAAATTCTAATAGTTTACATTGCTCCGCGTCGCATCTTGATGGTGTCAAGCAGTGTTATAACATCGAGAATCGATGTGATTCTTGACACCTTGAATGCATCGAGAACGGAACGATCTGTACCTGGGTAATAATGATATCGTCCAAAGAGCACGAATCACGCTCGTACTCTAACTGAGCGCCCTAGGAATAAACAAGTGCTCATACTCATTCCTCCTCTGCGGCAACAGCCCCGCCATCGTCCCCGCCGCCTCCTGAATCCCCCCCTGATGACTCCCCGCCGAAACGATATTCAACGGCTCATGATTCAAATCCGGTGTTTCCGGAGCACTCGCACAGGTCATCGACGACACGTTGGGAGGACTCGCGGCCCGGACATGCGGCTCCTCATCGTGGGACACGGTGCGTTGGAGCCAGTCGGGAGGAGCGGCCGCGATTCGAATCTGTTCGCGGGGTTCGTCTCGGAAGCTCACGACCCGCCTTCCACGGGGTGTGAGCTTGGGAGGACTTAATCCGGCATAGCCCTTGGATGGGTTGTCGATGACCTCGGATGCCTTGATCATTTGCTCGAAGATGGCGATGGTGGGACTGTAGTATTCTTCTAAGGAGGGCTTGGGTGCGTCGGCGAAAGAGACCTGGGGAGCGGGCGTGGTCGATGGTAGCGATTCGACGGGAATGGGTCTCGGCGCAGGAGGAGGTGGTGGCATGACGGATGCCGCTACATCTGGGGCGGAATGGACCACCACCGGTGGAATAATCTGTTGGTTTCCCGCCCCACTGTTAATGATGGCATCCACGGTCTGCATCTCCTCAAAGATGGAGAGACCCCTACGATGACTGGATTGCTTGGGCTTCGTCTTAACAAGGGGAGAGTGGATCGGAGCCACCGGTCTCGAAGCCGGCGGAACAACGGCAGAGGATTCGGCAATGGGATCCGCCACCTCCATCATCTTGGTTTCTCCGGCGGCGACCCCGCATATTCCCAGACTGTCCAAGAGACCGTTGGCGTCCTTCATCAGGTCATGATGTTTCTTGCACATTCCTCCCATAATAGCGTTCTTGTCGCAACTCTGATCGGGGAATTTACAAACCCGTCGTCTGGCCCCGTGACTCAGACACCGGCCACCCTGTACGGCGACCCTGGAGCACGATGGTTCATCGCATCGTCGTCGGGCCGGGCCGTGGGCAGAGCAGTATCCGGCGAGTTTAACGGCTTTGTCGCAGTTGGGTTGGAGGCACAGTTTACGCTTGGCGCCGTGGGCGACGCAGACTCCTCCTTGGACGACGCGGTTGGGACAGTTGGGGGAGGAGCATTTTCGGCGTATTCGACGGGAGGCGGCTCGTTTCGTTGGGGAGGCGTTGGAGTTGGGTGACATTCTTCGAGGGTTTTTGAAATTTAAAACGAAGGGCCCGCGCTTACCACGAACTGAATGGACGACGACGTAGACGAAGGTGGGTGTTGTTGTTTTTAGCAATTTTTGTAGGAGGAATTCGATTGGGGGTGGTGGAGATTGTGCGGCGGCAGAGGAGAAATATTTCTAATCCGTCGTTTGGGAATGTTGGATAATATTGGATTGAGAAAAGTAGTTTCTCGGACGTTGCGTTGTCTTCGTATCGCGTGAGATCGAGAAGGTGAACGACCTTACTATACCTACTTATAGTAAGTACTTCTTTTTTTGGAACAAGCAGTTTCGTCAATAGCTACGATACCTAGTATAAGTACGTACTTACAATAGCACTAATGTGGGAAAGCTTTCAACCGCATAAAATTTTTAAAGGGAATCGCCGCCACTCCGAACCATCGGACACCGTTATTTTGGCGGGAAAACACATCATCAGAAGAAAATCGGAACCTATTCCCGCTTCCCAATCAACTTGTCGAGCCTCCGAACGCGAAGTCCGATTTAATAGTGGGCTTCAATCGGCGTTAAAGAAAGACGTCCAAAATTTGAGATTTTATCGTAAGGCCGGGGCAGTGGACGTGGCGGAAATGGTGTGCGTCTGGTTTCGCAGGTCTTGCGAAGGTTGCATCTTCAATAGCGAATCATGCTTGAACGTTGAACATTGCTTTCGGTATCTTTGAGTCGTGATTTTTTCGGCGATTTTTGTTATATCTAAGTAGTAAGTACTCCCAAAAAAGAATCTGCCAAAGTATATTGCTTCGTCGACCTATTATTCGTATCTAAGTATAAGTATTCGACCATGGCCACGACGAAGATGATGTTATCATCCAACCATGACAACAACAACACGAACAACAACAACCGCAACAACCTCCCACTTTGTCTGACAAAATCATGGTAAAGATCTCTCCCCCAATGAATTCCTTAATCTAATCTGATCCAAACCCACCAACCACCAATCACCAACCACCAACAATCAACAATGCCACTCTACCTCATCGACAACCTCGACCCAATCGACTACTGTCTCCTCCTCTCCATCCTCCTCCTCTCCTCCCTCGCCCTCCTCCAACAACGCCCCCGTCCCCCACCAGTCCCACTCAAAATCCTCCCACCCCGTCCCTCACTCCAAATCCTCTTCCAACCTGACAACTACATCCCCGACTCCGCCCCCGACAGCGTCTCCTCCGACGCCTCACACTTCACCCCTAGAGAAACTCACCACGCCCTTCCCGATTCATTCGCACCCCTCCTCTCCTCGGGAGACACCAAATTCGTCGCGTCCGATCTCGCCGCCGATCTCATTCATGCCATTTCCATTTCGGCCCACATCAAATTACGCGGGGGACGGCATGTCATTCCTCTCAATAAGAAGGAGGGACGGCCTCAATTATGGTTGGATAGTGGTGCGAGGGAGGAGGGGGGTTGTACTGCGTCCGCTTCGGTTACGGTGGGGAGTCAATATTTGACGGTGGAGGAGGATTTGAATGTGGCGAGGCCGACGATGGAGAGGTCGTGTCCCTTGGTGAAACATGCCCAGATCATCTTTGATCCGCCGTTGAGGTTGGGGAATGTGGTTCCCACGCTGTTGCATTTTCCGTCACTCTTTGAGGATCTGACATGGTTGCCACTTTTACAGAAGGGGCGCGGACTCTATATCTTCAATTTGATGTTTGGATCTCTCTGGTACGTGGTGGAGAAGGCTTTGCGGTGGCTGGAACGACGGTGTCAAATTCACCTCGGAAAAATTAGGGCCGTCCCCATCTATGGATGTCGACGGAGTGATTCCAGTGCCGATTGGAGATTGGGTCTTTCCTTCACCGGGCACCTGCTTCTGATGGAGTGTATTCCTATTCCTTTTATTGGGTTTCGATTGCCCTCGTTTATTATACCCCAGCCTCATGCGCTTTTGGAGTATCTTTTGACGGGTCAACCGTTGGCGAGTGCACGGCTGAGGAGGGAGAATATTGCCGAGGAGAAGATTGTGGTGGCGGTGTTGAACACGTTGGAGAGTTGGAGTACAAATGTGAAGGCAGTCGTTACACCGTTAGTATGGTATTCTGTTCCTCTCTTGATCATTGGAAAATTCGTGCATAATGTTTTTGATTCATTTCGACACTTGATGATAGGCCCGCGTTGGAGGTTGACTTGACCATGCCGGGAGGAATTACAGTGGCGGTCGAAATGATGCATGGGAGGGAAGCGACGCAAAATTATTGTATAAGACAACCCATCGGCGTTGTTGGTGCGATTCGTAGGGAGAATTCGAACGAGTCGTTGAGTACCTGGCAGACGCATCCAAATCCTGGAAACAATGCAGAATCGGTACGGTCGAGTCACTTTGGGAAGAGTCCTCATCATCCTTTCGACGTTCGCTCTAGGGTCGAGGGTGTGAGTACTACCTCTCAAATTATTCAGTCGAAAATGTTTGATGCAAATTCTCTTGTACCGTGGTATTTCGAGGCGTCGTTCGATGGTTCCCTGAACAAAGATAAACTTGTCATTAACATACCACTGTGTCATGCAAGGCATACCGACGACAAGAGCATCTTCGCTTCCAAGAGCGCAATTAAGCTCACGGGGAGTGTGGTGGTATGCCGAGCACAATCATTTGTCGTCCCGACGGATCGACGTCCTGCGACACGGCCAACGCATCATCACAAACGAACCCTGTCCAATTCGCATCTGACGGCAATGAATTCGTTGGGTGATCTGCCTCCCATTCATGCATTGATGCTGTTTCCTGATACCTATGTTCCAAAGTCGAAACGAACGAACAATCATCTTCTGGAGTATGATTACGAGTTCGATATTGGAGAAGAAACTCATCTTGATGCTATTTCCATGTCGTACGGAGTATCCCATCCCATGTTAAAAGGCGGAACCATCATCTCCTGTATGCTCGAGTCAATTTATGCCTATGGATCCGTATTCGCAAGAGAAGGGGCGATTGCCGACCCCAGTGAAAAGCTACGTAAACGGAATATTCTCAGACACTTGCCTGCTGTGGAGTTCACCGCGGGTATTGAAAACACTTACCTTCCTAAACAGAGTGGCAGCTACTTTGATGATGGAAACACACGTAGCATACCGGAAATGGAAGGTGGGCGAGTAGTAGTTCGAATCATTGGTGGGATTGATGAAAAACTGATGGGTCAACGTTCTCCTAGACCAGAGTCTGGGATCGTAGGAGAAGGGATTAAGCTGATTGCGGACTTTGGGGTGAGCACATTTTCGTCCACGAGCGAAACCAATGTGAAGGAATTTCCCGAGTTGGAAGTGTTTGAGGGTTCGAAGTTGTGTTCTTTTGTCCTTGGAACATTTGACGGTTGCGTGTCGTGTCACCTCCGCCCGCAATCATTGTCTCAATCCCTGTCAAGTATTGGACCGAATGTGTTCAATCCTTTGGAAGCTTATGAGATTGATTTCAGTGGATCCTCTATTTCATTGAGGCTCAAAGAATCATCGTTCAATTTGGTGAGTCCGCGTAGGTTTGACACTGAGTACGTTGCCACATTGCTGCTGTACTAAAATTTGTTTCAGGGACATCGAAGAGTGATAGTGCCAACAGAGAGCACGTTTGCTGTTAAAATTATCAATAGTGTTGTCAATATGTCATTCGAAGGAACGAGTCAATGTGAACTTGCCTGGGATTTCCAAGGGTCTTCGCCTATTCTTCAGGTCACGCCTCCCGGCAAAACACCTGCTCAAAGCTCACACGAAAACAGACGCCAGGCCCCATTGCTTATCAACGATCTATGCCAAGGGCGTTTGAATTTGGATGTTAGTTCGGTAGGTGGAATTTCTTTTACTCGGGCCTCAACATCCCGGGAGGATAAACAAGGTCTCTACGATTGGAAGTTTTTCAATGCGCTTGTGGCTCCCGACGAAGACTCTCCAACGCGTATAAGAGATGTCCTCTACGATAAAAAGACAATGCACCAATTACTTGCAGTTACTAAACTTCTCAATTCTGACTTGGACAGAATCTTGAGATATATCCTCACTCAGGTCTGGAGAGCAAAAGAGATTTTCGATCAAGAGGGTATTAGTGATCCAGGACATGCAATTCCTTCCTACAGGCTGGCACGTCTGATCTCATTATTTTTATGTGGCGATGGCGACGTTAGTGAAGCCGAAAACATACTCCCAATTGTTCGGCGCGTGGTGGCCGGGAACGGTCTTGACATAGTTGGAGTCAAGGATCTCCTTCGCAAGCATGTTGTAGCATATGATGAATGGACTGCGGAGATTGACAGGGCCGTCAAGTGGGCTGCGGGGGCTCTCGGGCCCATGCCTGTGACCCAACCATTTGTCGAGACGGAAGCTCCGCCGCTGTGCGAAATCATCCCCGAATCCGTCTACCATGGGGTCCCAACAGCAAAGTCTCTGTATGACATGCTGCGAGACAAACCTCAGCTTCCATTGGATATCAACTTCTCCAGGCTGGTTGGAAGGGTCGCTCCATACTTAACGTTCCGCCAAGTTTCATACGTTCTCCACTCTAGACCATCTAGCCATTGGCAACCATTTGACTTAAAGCGACTTCGTTACGTATACACAGTTAAAAAGAAGGTTCAGGAAATCTCTGAGAGCTATGGTGGGCTGTCATTTATGCCACAATCCTTTTTTGTGTCGATTTTTCTTGGGGAAGCTACACGGTCGTCTCTGCGTGCACCCCTTGACACCGTCAACGATACTGACTATGATCACAGGGATGATGAGGTTACATCAGCCATGATAGACAAGAGAACTGTTTTGGCGAAGTTGAGACGACGCCGTCTAGAAGAAAGCATCCGTCAAATTGATGATGACAATGAGCATTTCATCATGTCTCCAGCAAGCAAGATCGCATCATCAGCAACATATTCCAGCCTTGATATGATCGGTACCTTCGTTCAACAATACGACTCGTCAGCACTAGATGACTTACTTGGAGACTCCCTACTCGGTCCACAAGATGTTGCAGTCCTCCTACAAGCTGGTTTGACTTCTGCAATGAAAGGCTCGACTGTCGTGCAATTAAACCAGAGAATGTTGATGGATTTGATGGCGAGTCAGCCAAGATCGTTCGCAACTGCCGTCTTAGCTGAACTAGGGTTCGGCAACTCTCGAGTTTTGGCATCTGCTCTCATGGTAAGCGGGAAGTGTTTCCACTACTTCAATGGCGTCTCTCAAATTTATTTTCGAACCTTAATCCACTCGCTTCTGATTTCAGGCTTTTCTTGAAATGGATCAATCGTCATTCAAACCGGCACACCGGATCAATATGCACCACCTTCTCGAAACTTGGCTTCCTGGTCTCAAAATACCAAAGCGAGAAGATTACCTCGCTGGTGGTAGATGGGCCAGACAAAGCTATTACGAAGCCATATTAGGAGTTTCTGTTAGCATTCTGGACTTGGCAGAAAAATACATCGGTCTCAAATTGCGCCTTCAACGCGTCCGCCATCATAGGGAAAGTGATCCGCTACCTCTTCCTAAAGAACTAACACGGAAAACCAATGACAAAGAGTTTCAGGAAAATCCACCTTCGAAGCTTATTGCATATGTCCTGAATGCTATGGCAAAAATATCAACTGCAGACAATATGGGTAAAAAGGCTCTGGAGAATTTCTTCAAGAGTACTTTCAAGTCAACAGACGAATTCCCGGAATGCGTCGAGGCTATCACGGCATACAAAGAAGCATTTGCAGCATGTTCGCAAGTGCTTTCCATCGACAAACTTGCATTTCAAGCGGATTGGTGAGTCTTGATTTCAATTTGCCAATTATTAATCCCGCTGTTACCAGATGTCTCTTCGCGCATTAATTAATTTCGCATTGCATGGAACAGGTTTAAAGCTTTTTATCGAAGGAATTATGATTCGTTGATGGTGAAGTCGGTTTATGATAATGTGATGAACGATGTCGATAGAGTCAGAATTTGGATGGAGGCGCTTAGGCTTGGTAGCAAGGGAATCAATGATGGAGGTTATGACAACTCAACGCCAGAGATCTTACCCATGTCGCCAATAAGCTCATCGCATCACGGATCAAACCCTCTCGCCAAGCCTTTCTTCACTCGTCCTGAGCTGCAGAAGGAACAAGACTTGGTTGATGCAATAATAGATGCTATGTTTTATGATCCTGCCGAACGCGATTCCATTAAGAAAGATCCGCTGGTACGCCTGCTCATCTCAAACGAACCTGGGAAGTATCACTTCACCCTTATCACCGCTATGGGAGTCATCACGGAAGGGAAGAAAGGAAAGGAACTTCAGAACGCGATCGAGAGACTCGAGAGAGAAAGGGGGGTAGTCACAATTAGATCAGACACTGGCACTGCACGTTCGTTGGATTACAACGCCTCCAAAATTGAGGAAGCGGTAGATGTTGCAGTGAAGTTGAAGCGCCCATTTGGTATCGTTGGATACTCACAGGGTTGTGCAAATGAAATTCATTTTGAGTCAATGATGCTATCTGGTAGGTACACGTCTTATTTTTTCCTCGATATCTGATGCTCCGATCACTAATTCAACTATGGATCCCGTCCGTACAAATAACACACTTGCTCAAAAGGCACCCCAGATCAGCAGAAGATAATCACCTCACCGGATTGTGGAATGGTATGCCGACAGCTTCTATTTTCTGCAGCGAATGGATCTATACACGGTCCTGCCGGAGAAGCCAAGGTACACCAACTCATCACAATGAGCGAAGACTTCTTCAAGTATCAACAGGGTTATTTCAGCCGAGCATTCATTTCATCAACTTTGGAATTAGTCAACGGTCTGCTTGATTCTTCAGGATTCCAAAAGTTCATGGGGGGTAAGACATAGTTTTGTTGGTATCCATGGCTGTCACAGCATCATTTGCTTACAACATTCTCTCACATACAGGCATGCAAGGATTTTTTCCAGAGTTTTTGATAGCGTTTTGGCGTGAGGCTCAACATTTGCCTCATATTCCAACATGTGGTGAGTTTTGAACAGGAATGAAGTATTGCACCACCATTGTCAGACTAAAGACAAATCATACAACTAACGGAATTCGCAGTGCTCCGAGGAGTCCTCGAGCCACACACCACTCCAGAATCCCTTGACATGTTATCGAACCAGCTATCAAAGCAAAGCGGTTCTACACTGCATGATAGTCAAGTCCATGTATACGATGCTGTAGGCCACCCAATATACGTGAAGAATCGAAACATGCGCATTTTGAAAAACACTGATATGGGTGGATCTATTCAGAGGACACATCACTGGAGTCCATTATCTGAGGAGGTTGAATATGTCAAGACGAACCGAGATGTGCAGCAAGCTTCCTTTGATTGTGCGAAAGATCGGCACATTTTTCCATTTGTAGATGTCAATGCTCGCTTTGGTATCATTCGATATGTCGGTTCGCCGAGGGAAAGCATTGAAACGGAAAGTATATCAATTGCATTGCCCTCCTTGTCAACTCCACTCCCATCCAAGTGTGAGAATTCAATCATTGATGAAGCGTGATAATCAATAACTGATGTGTAGAAGTAAAAGGTATAATATGAATCATGGTGCTGTGGACATCAAGTTGTTTAAAAGTTATACGTGATAAAATTAAGCTACCTTCGATGTATTTCTTCTGGCAACGAAATCTAGGGCTGATCAAGGTCCAAGGCAACATCAGAAGGAAGTGGTTCTTTTCTCTCCAATGATGTCTGATGTTCTCCATTAAGGTCATTTTTTCCGTGCATCTCGTAATGTATAAGAGCCGTGATCAAATCTTTCTTCGAATAATCCTCCTCGTCCCCATCGTCATACTTCAGTTGGAGAGCATTGGCATAGTAGTTAATTATTTCACGATGGTGTTGCGGTAGAAATACATGGTGTGACTTACCTTAACATGCCATAGTGGGGGATCGTCACTATTATCATACTCCATGACTGTGCCATAGTATGTGACCCCCCCAAAATCTTTAGCCACTCGTTGTCGAATAAATCTGTTGGGATCACTACTATTCACCAAGGCCTCTGTTGGATGATTCTTTTTTGTTTTCTTCTTCAAAGTGGAATAACCTTTATCAGTCGAACTCTTCTTCTTGAGAGACTTGACCGATTCTGCGGCTTTCGTCGGCGCTTTTGAGAGGGTATATTTCTCAACTGATCTTTTCGTGCCATTTTTGGCTTTTCCATTATCGGACTTTATGTTTCCAATTGGTATGCCGGACTTAATCGCCGGGATATTTGCAAAAACAGACTTTGAAGATCTGCTCTTCTTCAGGGTACCTTTCACTCCCTCCTTTTCGCCATGGGCAGCGAATAACTCAAACATGTCTGGTAACGGACATCACAAAGCATGTAATGATGCAGTCAGAGACAATATCGTCCATATCAGTTGGTGAGACGAAATAAAAGGACGCACCATGTAACGTTTCAACCGTAACGTCTTCATTATCACCATCATCATACTGAATGTGGTATTCCTTGCTACCACCCACATCAATAACTTCGGCAACACAGCCTCTATAAATATTATCCCCATCGCCAGCTTTTACATCGAATCTCTTGGCAATCCTTTTGCCAACAAGTTCTTCATCCTCAATATTGATTAACTTTTCGATCTTCTGTCGTACCATTACCTTGTTGAGGAGCACTCCCACGATTCCAAAATGAATCAAATTCTTGACAACTTGAACTTCATACTCTAAATTCAGCATGTTCACTGCCACCGGTTCAATTAATCCTCCCGAAGATGGTCCGAGCAATAAACTCAAAATGTCCGCATCCCCACCCGTGCAAATCACTTTCTTCTCCGTATTAATCTGATATCCCATTTTGCTCGGCTTCGAATTATTGTAGGCCTTCTCCAGCCATCGTCCGATCACATTACATCCTTTCAGTGCCATTTCTTGCAAGACATCCCCTAGCATAGCTTCCTGGGTATTTTTGGCAAACGTAGGCAAAGGTCGTTCCAATCCATCCTTAATCGCCTGAATCCGGGCCATCACATTCTCCATCGTAATCTCAGGAAGAGCGTCCGTCGTTCTGGCCATACTTTCCAACTTACTATAGATCCCCGGTCCGATCCCACCTCCCAATATATGCCCCGCACAATCCGTAGCGGAGTAAGTCGTGGCCGTACCCCCATCAAACACCAACGCTGGATGCCCGTATTCAAACGCCGCTCCCACGAGAGTGGCCAGTCGATCGGTTCCCATATTATCATACAGACCCTCCGATTTCGAAAAGAAATCCTCCCCCTTCATGACGTAGAATCGACAAGGGACCTTAGACCAGATCTTCTCAAGACATTCGACCTGGATTCGATTGGTGGAAACAACGTATACCGAAATTTGGGGAACTGCACGGAGCTTGGATTGTTCAATTGCCGCATGTTCAGTGGCCTCGACATTCTTCCCAAAAATATAATCGTGGGGATCATCAGGTATGTTCGAGCCGAGGATCATGGTGAGGTTGCTGATGATAGCCGTGGTTTTGGGATCGATGTGAGGACTACGCCAGTACCTTTTGAATGGAAACAGAGGTGAGAGTTTGAGCGAATGCATTGAAGGAAATCGACATTTCTGAAGATTGTGTATTTATGGCGCAGATGACTGCGATTGGCTGACAATCAACGACAAATGCTCCAGCGATTCGTTTCATCAATGTTGAACTGGACCCTCGTACATATCTCTGTGCTTTCCCTCGATTCCGTAGTCGGTTAACAACACGCCAAAGTTGAAAACACAGATCTCCGACGATGAAAAACAAATATAAAATTCCATAGATATTTCGGTCGTTTGCGACGCCCCTCCACTCCAGTTTGAATCGTGTACCAACAAAAGGGGAGTGCGATGTTCTCACATTAAGGGGTTGAAGCTATGATCGATTCCCAAATGGGTTGCCCAACGGAGATGGGTATTGCCGCAGGAGATGGTGAATATGATCTCTTCGAGGTCGGATGGAAGGACGAGGGAGTCGACCTCGTTTGACGTTCGTTTGCTCATTGCTGATCTTCGAGGAAAGGTGGTATATTTTTACAGGATTATCACCATTCGTCAAGAGAACGTCAATTTTTTTGGAGGAGATCAACTCTTAATAAAGCGAAATAATACGTTTAGGTAAGTACTTTACGATACCCTACAAAAAATGGATAAAATAAATACTTTACCAGGTATGGTACTCTTTAGAGGAGTAAGAATTGAAGAATGAAGAAGTTGGTTCGGGTGCGGAGAGACCATCCTCTTCTATCATCAATCATCTATTGGCCCGCTCACAACTCTCAACCTAACGACCACGAAGTCAGGTCTGACCTAGAACCATCACATTATTTCGTTGTTTATTTTTGTTCTCCTCAATCCTACTGACAATTAATTAAAAATAATATCACCGTCGTCCATAACTTCCTTCAAGTAGTTATATTTGGTATCATGCCCATATTATATTCGTTGAATCTCTCTCTACTCTCTACAGCTACAACAATCATTTCAAAGAATAATTGAACGAAATGCCGTTGATATCATTTACAACTCCCTCCACACCTCCAACATCCTCCACATTATAACTTGCCGTGACCTCGCCCCGCCTCATATTTTTCGGCCTCACTCTACAAGTAAACATCCCGCCCTCTCTCGCGGCGCGTAAATAGTCATCACGATCCGACACTACCATGTACTGAAGCGGTGCAATCTGCGTTTCAGAGAGAACATGCTCCAGTACATCGTGAGCTGCATTCTCATTGGCTCTATTCCTATCTCCGCGGCGCCTTCCGTCGGGAAGCAGGAGATCGAAATTAACATAAGGCAATTGCCTCGTCAAACTTGTCATTTCTGTAAGCATGCGTTCTGAGTCACTATCCGTCAGTGGAATGTTTGGTGTTGATGGTACCGGTAATAAAATAATCTTCATCGATCTCGAAGTCAGAAAAGAGAGCAACTTCCCGACACCGGTAGTTGCGAGCCATCGAGATGACGATGGATTTTTATCCCAGCCGCTGTTGGACGTTATCAGCGCCCTCGCAGCGAAATGCGGGACGGCGTCTCCTCGCTTCAAAATATCCTCCTTTTCTGATTTCATCAGGTCGATTCCGGCGACACCCGCATCAATTCTTTGTCGTAGCTGGGATGAATATTTCGATCGTATGTCAAGTAGAGGTGATGATACAGACGATAGTCGCGGTTTGGTGGATGCTGAATCTGAATCCCCACGCGGATTTTGGAATGTTCTGGATAACATATTAGTGTCCGTATCGTCTCCGTTCTTCGTGCGGCCAACGGGGGATCCGTCACCAAGTTTGGCATTCAACAATTGTGCCATCTTTTCTATGATAGTTGCATCTGGCTGAACCGAAGCAGGGGATAATGACTTTGATGATGATTCCTTCTTCATCCCAGTCGCCATTGAGTTATCACGTTCTACCGAATCCTCCTCGATCTGACGTCTTCTCTGCTCAATCGATGTCGTGATGAGATGAAAATCCAATGCCACCGCTCGAATTTTATTGTTTTTTCCGACGTTTATGCGCGTCGCGGTATCTGCGGACGGAACTCCTCCCATGTCAAGCATGGAGCTATATCTTCCAGGACGAGATAGAACTGATTGAGAATGACGAATCATGATTTGTTTTGTTCGATTCATGTTGTTGACTCTAATGGAGCGAACCCGGAATTCATTTTCAATTATTTGATGATTTGACGATGAAGGTATGGGAAATA
>JALLPF010000031.1:0-21288 GCA_036939455.1 Cyclotella distinguenda | reverse complement strand
TTAAATTCAAACATGCTTTCTGACCGATCAACCGTATAGTAACAAACTCCTTAAGTATTAGATTCTGCAGAATCAGCGTATTTCCCATACCTTCATTGCAGTAGAAACGTCCCTGGGAATTTTGAACTTTTAGAAGAAGTCACTCGAAATACAGCCTTTTTTCATAAATGCGTTAGAGCCGTGCAGGTATTGTCCCCAATTCCGTCCATGGGTGCCTGGAGGGTGAAACGAGGAAAAGCAGGAACAGAGGTCAATGTTTCGCGCGCAAATTCAAAGATTCGAATGTAACAATTCGGCGGGAAACAATGACAGGCAATGCTCCCAAAACGCAGCCAACTGGGTCACAATTTTGGATTGATTTGCACCCGAAACTGTTTTTGACTTCAAACGCTCCTCGACACCCTTTTATCGCCTTGACACCCTTTTCGCCTCGAAACTAACGATAGTAAATACTTAGTTACTAAAAAGTAACCTGTCTCAGTCCTATCTCCTTTGGCATTTGACTCTCTCCACAAACGCTGATGGGATAAAAACATGGAGAGTTTCTTCACCGCTCTCAAAGGAGAACTAACAATGGATGAAAAGATTCGTCATATCACACAGTGCACGGAGTACACTTTCATTATCCAAACTAAACCTGGTGAAATCTCCCTTTGCCACAACCCTTTTAACGTTGGAGGAACCTGTTTCCATCAGGAATACAAAGTCTTCTCCCTGATTGGAAGTGGCCATATTGCAACTTGCTGTATTGTTGACCCTCTTTCGGCTACGGATGATTGCTTTGCCGCACCTTCCAACGATGAACTCCTTGCCGTCACAACTACCGATGGAATTGGCCAACTACCTCCATCTCTTAACAACTTCTTTGATGGAACTCGAACCATGATGATCCCTCCCTTTGTCACAATTGCGTTCATGACCCTCAAATTTGAACGACCCTGCCACCCTCTACCTAGGAGCAATGGCTGTCGCGACCAAATTTTACAACCTCAATGAAGGAAACCAAGAACTTGACGGGATTAAAGCAACTGAGTTGATTACCCCTTTACTCAAGTTCCTTTGGGGCGTAGTAACCCGGAAATTGAAGACTGTCAACCTCTCTATTGCATCCCAAGACCCCGACACCGACAGATACACCACTGAACACCACTCCCAGTACATCAGCTTCACTCAGCACAAAGCACCCCCCATACCAGAAACTACCATGCCAACCAAGTTGTACAAATCTACGTCAATGTGAAAGGGAGAGAAGAAATGGTGTCGTCACTCATACTACTGTCACACACTATCAACATGTTCATTGAAATCCAACAATGGACAACTTGGCACAGTGATGGCAGTGAAGCTAACTTCTCTTTGATAATAGTTTTCAAGCCTTTGTGGCTTATTTGTTGATGAGAGATATGCTTCAGTTCAAATGACCACAGGTTTCTCTCGGTTTTCAATGAAGACATATATTATGGGAATTGTACTGATTACTGATTTGATGGACTACTGATGTTGATCAAAGATTGAATTGACATCAATCATGTGTTTGTCTCATGGCAGACAAACTCAGACTGATGTGTTTGCTTGTAAGTTGGTGAGTAGACTATTTAATGGTGTCAAATAATATGTCATTATTTCATATCACAAGCTTTTAATTACAGAACTCTATATTTCCCATCACCTCTGAAGCTCCTAACCTTCATCACCATGGGTATGGTATTTATGTACAACATTACTACACAGGATTTTCAGATGGATTTTCCCATTCATGTGTTGTACTACCTAAACCTTCATCATGAGGGTAATGGTTGTGACAGGTTGTGACTTGTTGTGACACAGACGACCCGTCGGCTGTCTGGTGGATGTAGATACGAGACAGGTAGGTAGATACTTATATGAGACACTACCTATCTACCTACACATATCAGACTACCTAAGTACCGAGGTAGAGGTAGTTACTATAAGTACTAAGTACTTATATAAGTAGTAGTAGAGTACTTATACATAATAATATTATGATGTATAAGTACTTATATTATACTTATAGTACTTTAGTTACTCGAACGATACCATTGGGTGAACTTGTCAACATAACGTTCATTTTGATGAACCAACCCCATGAATATTCATCAGGTATCATCAGTATGACACCCACCAATCCATCCATCCACACCAACCCAGCCTCCCTCTCCGCCACCCGCTCCCCCTCCCGCACCTCCCCCCCCACCCCCCTCCGCGACGGCTTCCACCTAATCCCCACCCACCCCATCCACTACGACCTCGACCTCACCACCCATCAAGACATCACCTACCACATCTCCACCTCCGACCACTGCGCCCGCATCTCCTTCAACCGACCCGAAGTCCTCCACGCCTTTCGACCCTCCACCATCAACGAGGTGCGATCCGCCCTCGAACATGCTCAAGATGATACCCGAGTGTACGTCATACTCCTTACCTCCACGCTGGTACCCCATCGCACCCCCGCCTTTTCCGCGGGAGGAGACCAAACCGTCCGAGCCGAAGGGGGCTACGACGATGGATCCGAATCGGCACCCCGGCTGCGTGTCCTCGATCTTCAGATTCAGATGAGACGATGTCCCAAGCCCATACTGGCGGTGGTACGGGGGTACGCCGTGGGGGGAGGACAGATATTGCACATGTGTGCCGATCTGACCCTGGCGGGAGAGGATGCCGTGTTTGGACAGGTGGGACCGAGAATGGGAAGTGTGGATGCGGGCTATGGGAGTGTTCATCTTGCGAGAATTGTGGGGCAGAAGAAGGCGCGGGAGATGTGGTTCCTGTGTCGGTATTATTCGGCGGAGGAGGCGTTACGAATGGGGTTGGTGAATGGGGTTGTGAAGAATGAGGAGTTGGAGGGGGAGGTGGGACGGTGGGTGAGGAGGATGGGGATGATGAGTCCTACGGCGTTGGCGGTGGCCAAGGCGGCGATTAATGCGGATCAGGATGGGAGTGCAGGGATTTCATTGATGGGGGGGCATATTACGAGGTTGTTTTATATGAGTGAGGAGGCAAAGGAGGGGAGGGAGGCGTATTTGGAGGGGAGGGCTCCGGAATTTCGAAGCATTGCTCAGAGTAAATTATAGGACTATATAAGTAGTTACTAGGCTACTAGCTCAAAGTCACATGAGTGATGGCAGGCTGTTATCTTTGATTCAATCAAGTCTGTCGTTCGTATGTGTCGAATACTCTGCTCATGTTCTTATGTTGCCTACAATTGGGCGACAAAGCACAGGGAATTGAGGATCTGATCTTGGTTCGTCAAAAAGACAAAAGACATGTCTCCAGCTTCGACCATATCTGTTGACATATTCATCAGTCTTGTGCATAATTATATAATGAATCTCCATGTGAGGATGTACACGTTCAGTCTCCAAGCCAGGGTCAACCATGTCTATCACATGATGTATCGAATATAAGTACTTGACAACCCTAACCCATCCGAGATCCATCCTCGGTGTTACTTCAGCACCTTCGTTTCAAGCCACCGCAACATGCTCTCATGTGTATCCACCGGGTTATCATCAAACGGCACATGCCCCCCCTTCACCACATCCAAACTGGTCCTACCCCTCCCACCCCGATTATTCGCCACCCAATCACAATAAAACACCCCCACATCTCCAGTAATGGGAGTAACCGCATCCTCATCCCCCCAAATCAGATGCAACGGCATCGCATCAAGAATATGCGGGTACCTCTCATGCAATTCCATGGGCGTGAGACCCGCATCGTTGGTGTAAATTTGACGTATCGCCTCAACGGCTCCCTCTCCCCCATCCTTGGCGGGATAATAGAAGGAATCCACCAGTTCCTCATCGACCCGATCGGGCGAATGCACGTAGAGACCTTTCAACACATCCCTCAGTAACCCTTTGCTAACAACATTCTCCAACACGAACCGCAACAGGTTGGTATTGTCAAATATCCAACCATTCCACAGGTCAAAGACATGAGTCCCCACCCATCTCATCACCGGGGCTAGATTGGGATTCTTCAACACATTGCGCGAATTCAATCCAACGGCGCAATTGAAGAGACAGACCCCCCGCACCCGCCCCGCAAGATGGGTATCCCCATCGGTCTCAAAGTCGCCGGTCGCCGCGGCCAAGGCCACCAAGGAGCCCAGACTGTTCCCCGCGAGGACCACCCCGTCCATTCCATGGTGGCGCGCATAGTCGTCCGCCAGGTGCGCCCATAGATGGATGGAGTAGGTCACCGATCCGTCGGTGGGTTTGGAGGAGCGGCCCTGTCCCAGGAGATCGAGGGCGTGGACCGGGTAGCCTTCGTTGGAGAGGGTGATTAGGGTTTGTCTCCAGTAGGTGGTGGAGGCTCCGAATCCGTGGAGGAGGAGGATGGTGGGCTTTGCATGGTTTGGTTGTGGGGGTGTTTTGGATACGGTGAAGATGTCGTGGCCGCGCCATTTCCATGTGTGTTCGATGAGGTTGGTGGAATGGGATGATGTTGTTGATGTTGATATTGATATTATAGAACGTCTTGGTACTGCAGTTGGACTGAAGGAAGAGGCGGATTTCAACAGGACGAGCAGTATTAGAATGTTGGGGGGCTTCATGATGTTGTTTTCATGTTCTTTGTTATGGAGTACCCTACGATATCGTAGTCTATTCTATTGTAAGTATATAAGTAAGTACGATAACCTTTAGGTAGTGCTCTTGGGGGATTACTTTTATAGAGTATAACCCTACCAGTAGTTGAAGGAATCCGTTTTTCTTTCCTGCAAAAAATCGTTCATCACTGCACGGTTGGTATCGGGTATTTAGATATCTATCTACCCTACCTACGTAGGTTGATACCACCGTACTTTTTCCACCGTCTCACCATCCTCTTCGACGATGGAGCCACAACCAGAAACAACCAATAATAATACAAGCAATGTGAAACACGCAATCGTTATGGTGTTAGGCGATATCGGCCGATCCCCACGCATGCAATTCCACGCCCTCTCACTACTAGAGCAAGGTCATTACGTCACCCTAGTTGGATATTCGGGGGAAGGCCTAATTCCACCGTTGGAAGATGCCAATTCGACATGGACCGTATCCTGCCGAGTCGGGGAGGAGTCGACTCTCCATCGGGGGAGACTTTTCGTCTGTCGTATGCAAACCCATCCGCCGTCACGCAGTAATATACTCTCTCGGATTCTCTACTATCCATTAAGGCTGATCTCGCTCATCTCTTGTGTCATTTACACGCTCTGGGTGGAGCTTCCTCACGCCCCGCATACAAATCGTCCGGTCAATGTCATACTAGTTCAGAATCCACCTTCGGTACCTACGCTACTTCTCGCATACCTCTATTGTCTCTGGCAGCGACTGCGTCGAAATCATCGACCCAGATTTGTCATTGATTGGCATAATTTGGGGTTCACCATGTTCGATCCTCCCCAGGCCACGACTCCATTCCTACGTGCCACATTCCAACACTCGCTGAGGATACTCGTCAAAAGGTACGAACACATCCTGGCCAACCTGGCCGATGCTCATCTGTGTGTGACGTTGGCCATGGAGGGCTGGCTGGGAGAGAACTTTAACGTTCGTGGACCGCGGATTCGGGTGTTGTACGATAAGCCACCGCTTCTCTTTTGTCCGACCGAGGTAAAGGATGAGCATGAACTGTTTCGAAGGTTACGCTTGGAGGAGCACGATTTTTTAACGCCTTGGTTACAGGATAGGACGCTGGCGCCGGAACGACACGACTTGCTGGAAGAGACCCTGTTCACTCGAGCGTTCGGTCGTCATGGCAATGGCAACATTGAGTCGGTGGAACTCCGTACGGATCGTCCTGCACTGCTCGTCAGTTCCACTTCGTGGACACCCGATGAAGACTTTTTCATACTGTTGAAGGCATTGGAGAAGTTGCACTCCTCGATGGAATGCGGCGGTTCCAACTTTCCAAAGATTCTTGTTTTGGTCACCGGAAAAGGTCCGCAAAAGTCACAGTATGCCCCATTGCTGCAGGAGTTCAACCGGACGCATTCGCTCGTCAAAATTCACACACTGTGGCTCGAAGCGGTGGATTATCCCAAACTCCTGGGTTGTGCCACATTAGGAATATCATTGCACACATCCACCAGCGGGTTGGATCTACCGATGAAGGTTCTCGATATGTTCGGCTGTCAAGTTCCCGTGTGTGCGTTCGGGTTCGATTGTTTGGCGGAGTTGGTCAAGGATAAGGTCAACGGGAGGATATTTTGGAGTGGGGACGAACTGGCGGAGCAGCTGTACGAACTGTTGGATGGGTACCCTGATAGCGGTCCCGGGTCGGAACTTGAGAAGTACAGGGGAAGTGTTCGTGGTATGACGAGATGGAGGGAAAATTGGAAGGAATGTGCGGAAGATTTGATCGTCGGTGATTGGGATTAAGCTTGATAATCGACAGAAATTACTTTTAGTAACAAGTGAACATTGTTATCGTTCACCTTCATCCTATTCGAGCCGATAAAACTCTTTGGCGGTACCCGAAAACAGCCGTGCCCGGTCGTCACGACCGTACCCTTCAAAGAACCACAGGAACTTTTCCAACAATTCCACTGCATCCGGCCCAACCTCGCCCGCGCCATCACCATCCGACACCGCCGCATTCACGTGCCAATTCCACGCAACCATGCAACGTTCGACCCCGAACATGTCAATCGTTTCCAGTACCAACGACTTGAGCAAAGCCTGTCTCGCCGGAGTTCGAATCCAACCCGGTATCGCGTAGCCCATCATGCTGAGCTTCACGTGAACGTTCGGCAGGGCGGCCATTTTTCGCATTCCCAACCTCCATACCTTTAGCTCCTCGGCATCGGGTACAACGTTTAAATTGATGCTGCCATCGTCGAGTAAATCATTCCCCAGCAATCGTCGCGGTTTACCCATGTGATTGATACACACCTTCAAATTCGGGTATCTGGCGAACAGCGGAGCCGATTCCACCAGCTGAATTGGAGCGCACTGAAGATCGAACGATAAATTATACCGTTCCAAAACTTTCAATCCTCGTTCGAACAGCGGCGATTTGAGATAATCCACTCCATCATGTCGCAGCGTCCCCGGATGCGTCGCCGTTCGACCCCGTTCAAACTTGCCCACGCAGTCGAGAATCCATCGGACACCCCTCACCTTCCTTGACACATGAATCATCCTTACAAGGTCATCCTCCACATTCTCCCGGGTCAAATCGCACGAAGCGACGAATGCCTTGACGTACGATTTCCCCGCATCGGACATTATTCGTTCCACCCAGGCCACTTCCTCCTCGCCGGAATCTGGCATGGCCTCCACGTGAACCGAGCCGTGGAAGCGGACGCCCATCTTTTCCAACGGATCGATCATGTCGGCGGTGTAGTGCTCGGGGAGGTAGCGGACGTTGCCGGCGATGGATTGGAGAAAGTTTTGAAAGGGATTGTTGGCCGTGTCGATGAAGTGATGATGCGGATCTACCACCTCCGTGGGATAAATGGATGGGTTTGGGTTCATGCTGATTGGACCTTTTATTGTCGATGGATCATTCGAGATTCGAGGTTCAAGATCGTGACATTGAGGATAATGATAATGATGGCAATAATTTCAAATGGAAACAGCCGGACGGCCGCGGGCTACGATACCTCCTCTAGCGAGAGAGTAAGGAGTAAGAACTGTGACGATAACAATAACAATAATATTTTGCCGAGATTTTGCCGCACTGATCTGTTACAAACAGTGGCAAAGGGAGAAGAACTTCTTTAACCTGCTATTATTCGCAAACAATAATCTTCCACCATACCTACCTGAAGTAGTCGCGAAAAAATACTCAAAGATACAGACTATCAAACCTAAAAACACAAAATCACACAACATCATCTTCTTGTTCACATGGAGGTTCTCAATCACAACAAAGCACAAAATAGTAATCATCCTCTTCATCGTTCCTATACGGCAGATGTAAGCCCAGTAAATTGATGCATGATCTAACTACTTTGCATGACCATCGGTTAACATTGAGGTATTACGAGTCTGTCACTTGGGTTCGTCATGGTTCTACAAAAAATAATTGAGGAGAGAGTCTGCCCATCACGTCGATCACAACTACAAGTGATTACCAATCATCAAGTTCCACCACTGAAATAATGTGCAATTGAACAGAAAAGCCATCAGGTTGCATGCAAAATAACACGTCCCTACCATGCTTCCATAGACCGATGAAGTTCGGGAGTAATAATATTTTAAGTCGTAAATGTTGTATTTCAAAAACTTGATTCTTCGTACCCACGTGTTAATGGAATTTCACAAACACTCGTTTCGTTCTCATCACCATTTCAGCGAATGTAGATGTTACGTGCTTGCAGCTCCAGCCGTTGGTGGATCTAAACATCAAGAAGTTCGACGGAAGAATGATGAAGCACAAACTGATGAATGTGTCTCGTTGGTACACCGTGGTTAAAAATCATCTCCCACTAAAGATCCTGCTTCGCACCCTGCTTCCCCAATATTTCAATATCAAACGCCAAATCACTATTCGCCGGGATATAAAACCCCTCACCGCCCGGTCTCCCCATACTCTGCGCTCCATAACCTTTCTCACTCGGAACGTACAGCCAGCTCCTCTCCCCCTCCTTCATCTGCAGCACCCCTTCGGTCCATCCCTCGATCAACCCCACACCGGGACTAAACGTAAATGGCTCGTCCATCGCCGCTCCATCCACCTGACGGGTGGACCATCCCGAGGGATGTTTGGATCCGTCCGAGTTGTGTATGTAGAGGGTGACGTGCGATTGATACTGGGGTCCGCGGATCACCGCCGGTCCGGTTCCTGGAGTCTGGACTTGGACTCGGACGTTTCCGGCTTGCGAAAAGCTGGAGCATATCGAGACGGAAAGAAATAAAAAGGGCAGTAGTCGCGAGAGGGTCGCCATGTGGATCGGCCGGGGGACGGTGGGGTTACTAGGATTCATTGATGCCGATGCCATCGTCGTCGTCATTTACATTTTGGTGCGACGCGATCAAGATCCAAAGCATCTGCCGAACTCTGCCGAAGCAGTAGATTTTCGAATTCGTGCATCGAACCTGATTACACGCGTAGATCTTGTAGCAATAGTAATCTAATTCGTGCCGACGTCAGACTTACGTCAGAACAGAATAACAGCCGGCAATATTAAACTCCTCCTGAATTTATATAAGCCTTTTTCCTGACCTCCGTCCCACAGAACAAGGAACAAAGGTTCCTGCGTCCTCTCCGTAACATCTGTTGCATCCCATACTTTCATCTTTGCCGTCCGTTCCAATCCGAATCATTATCGGCCTCGCCCGATCCATTCCGAAACGCCACACACTACTCTACTTGACAACAATAATAGTATCATCAATCGACTCTTTAAAAATGAGGGCGATAATCTATGCGATCGGCGTGGGCCATCTCAGTTCCTCCCATGCACTAGCAGTGCCGAATTCGTTCCGGCTTTTGTCCTCGTTGCCGCCGAATCTTTCGATTTACGATACGTCACGACGGGTACCATGTCGCAATGGGGTGAAACGTTCTCCGCTGCGTGCTTCGTCGTCAGAAAATGATGGGGCCTCTTTGGGAGGATCGGGGAAAAAACGACCTCTCATTCGAGTTGTCGCGTCGAAGGGCAGTGTTCTAAGCGGGGGAGACGGATTGGAGTTCAGTCATGTTACATCGTTGCGAAACAAACGAAGGACGTCTCCGAAATCATCCAATCTGTATAACAAAGAACTCGTCCAACGGACAACTTCGTCCGACGGGTCGAACCAACCAACCAACGTCCAGGGAAAATACGTTGGAGCCGGGGTCAAATTTTCTTCCAGTCTTGTCAGCGGAGCAGTGTTCCAACGACAAGAAATGATGGAGCATTCCCTCCTGACAAAAGAGGAGGAATTGATACTGGGAAGGCGGGTGGTCAGGGCGAGGGAACTACGCGAGAAGATTGATACTCTGGTGGAAGCGCGCAAGTGGGAACGGGGAATCAAAATTTCCTTGGAGGAGGAGGAGGATATTTCGTTACTACCAGAGGATGGTCACGTGGACATGGAGTTCCTGTCCTATGAATTGGAACAACTCTCGTTGTACGGAATTCGACATTCGTCGGAAGAAGAGATTGGATTGGAAGAGTACGACTTGGAGGACGATTTGTTAATTGATCACGCAATGCATCGATCGCATCATTTGAAACAGTTGAAGAATGGTGCTGATTCTAGTAACAATAACCCCAAGACGGCGAAACGGAGTGGGTATAGCAATGGCCACGGCAATTTGGCGTCGACCACGAACAATAACAGTTACACCCCTCTTCTTCATATTCCTATTCACCTGTTATCGGAACAGGATGTTGTTTCTACCCTGGGTGTTCCGGGAGGAAAAGCAGAGGCCACGGAATTATTACTCGACGGTGCCCACGCGAGGGAAATGCTCATGCGGAAAAACGTCAAGTTGGTCATTTCTATAGCCAAGAGCTGGATGAAGAATAGTTTTTCGACGGAAAATCCCAATTTGGGGGGAGTCGTGAATGGACACAGGGTAGGTGGCAAAGGGCCGGGGAACAGGCGAAACTACCTGTCTCAAATGTACGATGGTTCGTGGGATCGTCCGTCCTTGGACGAGGCCGTGCAGGAGGGCATCTTGGGTCTCGCGAGGGCGGTGGATAAATATAATCCGGAGCGGGGATTGAGGTTTAGCACGTATGCGACTCATTGGGTTACAAGCTATGTCAGAATTTGTTTTCAGAGGGCGTTGACGGGATGTTTGAGAGTGCCCAGTCAATTGCATGATATTAAGGTGAGTGTGGTGTTACGTCGTTCTTCACCCATCCCTTGATCTCAATGCGTGTTCATGTTCATCGCCGATGATTATTATCTTACTTGTCTCTTCGCGGAACCTCATCAGGCGGCATACAAGAGAATAATCAAAGACCATCTACAATCTTCGGAAACCCCACCTGCCATGAAGTCAATAGCAACGGAGCTCGGTATAAGCGAACAGAGATTGACCACAGCCATTCGGGCAACCGGAAGTTTGGTCTCGGTGGATGCACCCATCGTCAGCCCTGGGAGCGGAAACTTCAAAGGCAGCGCAGCAGGAGGAGACGGCAGCAGTAGTCAAGAGTTGGTGATACTTGACACCTTGAGTTGGTAAGCGTTCGCACGAGTCTCAATCGCCATCGTTTTATTCGTTGGACGAGTTCTCAATTCTTTTTCGCCATACTTTCGTTTCAGCGATGAGCCCAGACCGGAAGACCAAGTCGAAGTATCGTTTCTCCGGAATTGCCTCGAAAATGCCATGGCCACCGAACTGACGCCATACGAACGTGATGTTTTACGATTGAGACTTGGTTTGGACAGTGGCGAAGGAAAGACGGTGCGAGAGATCGCGGAGATATGCGGAGGGAGTGTGAAAAGCTCGGAAATTCGTGCTGCGGAAAGACGTGCGATTAAAAAGCTGCGTTCACCGTCCTCTGTTCACACCCATAATTTGTTGGCCTACCTGGATCTGGGATTGATAGAAGATCGTTCTTGAGTAGTTGGCACTTGTTGTTGAATCCAAGTAGTAATTATTTATGAACATTTTGATGAGGATCCGCATGATGCCATTCATCATTATTTTTTAGGGACCTCTGTCATCGAAAACCATTACAAAAGTGTCAATGAAGATTCGTGTCGGTGGAGTAAAATATGTCGAAAGAGGAAAACTGATTTCAACTATTCAATACTCCTCAAAAACACCACTCCTAATTCTGTCACTATAAACTGCTCCCCTCGACACAATCCCCAATTGTTTGAGCTCCTCTTCCATCTCTGCGCTCGGTGTCTCGTACCGAATCGCCCCACTTCCCGCAATCCACTCCTGCAATCTCCCCGTGTGCCACTCATCCGGCTTCTTCGAATCAACGGCAAGCCCATCGAATCCCGTCAGACGACCAATCTCCTTCCCGCCATCGTACACGAACAACGACGGCAGCGTCTTTATTTTGAACTTGGTCACAAAAAATGGAGCGTTGGCCGCATCGATACGGAGAAACTTGCATTCCATGTGCGCTCGGGCGATAATGTTTAGATGAAAATCCATGATTTTGCATCGTTCGAAATCATCGTGAAAGAAGTGGATGCAGATGAACCGGGAGGATCCGGTGCATTCGGTGAGGAATTCGTCCTGAGCAATGGTACGTAATGAACCGTGTCCCAGGGAGAGATTCTCGGCGCGTGTCATTTGCTCTTGCTTGAGCTGAGCCAAACGTGCTTGACGCAGTTGAACTAAATCGGCATCTTCCTCGTCCATGAGGTGATCGTATTCATCGTCCGAGTCGTGGCCATTTTCCATCCCGTCGGTATTTTCATCTTGCGCATCGTTGAATTGAAATTTCATCCTTCTCAAATTCTCCTTGGCATTCAAAATTTCCAAATTTAGCTTGATTCGCTCGTGTTTCGCCCGGATATCATCGGCAAGGGTCGCCTCCCTGGCTATCTGACGCTGTTGCCGGTGCAATGCCCTGTATGCGAACCCGGTCGGGGCTCGATCATCCTCATCCACCTCGTTGGTTCCCGTGCGATGTTTCTCCTTGAGTTCGTCCATTGCCTTTTCCAGACGTGTTTGGACATTGTCCGACACCTCTCTGTGCAGCTCCGTTTCATCGTCGCCCTACGAAGCAACATTCCATGCAAGATGGGACGCAGTGGAAGAGGTGAGTTGCAAAATTGAAATTCATCCGAAATTGAGATGGTTCCAACGGAGGACTCCTTGAATTAACGCACCATGCCGGAAAAGGGATTAGCCAGCGGAGCAAGAGGATTGGCCGCCACAAATTTCGCGGCCTTGCTATTTCCCGCTGGATTTTGATTGGAAGACATCGTGTGAATCGGGTGCTTGATAAACTTTCGGTAGTTCGACTGCGATTGTTTGTGGCGAACTTTTTTGAAATCGACGTGACTGAGGACAGGGCGAAGGAAGGAATGAGTTGGGAAGAGCAGTGATCAATCAATGTACTGTATTGTTCCTGGAATTTGCGTCGAGTCCTGAATTGGAGCAGCCGGGCGAGAGAAAAATGACGGCTCCGTCGACGAATGAGGAAACCATAATGGCGGGTACGATATTATGGTAGTAGCCGCAAGGTACAGGAGTACGTACCCTATTTTCTAAGTACAGTATGTTTTTGCATTTTAAATAATAGGATATGAGCGTAACAGCATGCGTGGTCTGCTTGCTTCACGAATGCCGATCCATACCAATTCAGTGAAAGATGATGTGCAAGGAGGATTAACCAGGGGAGAATTCGACATCTCCAGTCGAATGGGGACAGTAATGAAGAAACGAGGAATAGCACCGTTGGAACATTCATAGTACATACTTCGTCTTCTTTCGACTACTAGACAACAAGTATTGTTATATTATAATGAGAGCTGTTGGGAACTAAAGATGTGACAAGGTAAATCATACTACACATATTATTATTGTTTTTATCATAAGTCCGTCAGTTGAATATCAAAGTTAGTTTCCTCCTTAATCGAATGATTAAATCTCTCGTGCCTCGTGACAACTTGCATTCAATATCATCCCCAAGATTGTAAAGGTAATTATTGCCTCAAAGACATCACTTTTAGACATCACCACACAACTGAAGCAAAGAATGTACAAGTGGAAATTGCCGACGAACTTGCTCACCCAAAGGTTCATTTCCCGGTCTCACCGCCACGACAGCCACCATTCCAGACTCTCGGGCACATTTTACTTCGGCCTCTAAATCACTAACAAAAACAACGTCGCTGGGCTTTACACCCAATGCGGAAGCAATGGTGACATAGCTTGAGGACTCTCGTTTGGAGCCGGACGTTGTGTCGAAATGAGCATCAAAGTATCCTGTAAGATCACCTTCGTTTTCAGTGTGCCCGAATAACAACTTTTGGGCGTGGACCGACCCCGAGGAATAGATGCAAACCCGAATCTGATTCGTCTTGCACCAATCTAAAGTTGGTTTCAAGTCGGAATAGATATGGCCGACGAGCTCTTTGGATTTGTAGCCCGCGTCCCACATGTCACTTTGCAATGACTTGAGGCCTGTCGCTTTCACATCATGGTCCATGAGCGACAGTACCGTTAAGATGGTGGATTCTTGTGAATTTACGTTGGACCCAATCTTGCTCCATGCCACGACGGACGGATGGTTCCCGTCCAGTGATTTAATATCCTTTGCCAAGTCGAAAAGAACCTGCGATAAGTCTTTGGGGGAGAGTTTGGACACATACTTCTGAAGGTTGTTCCTGACGTAGGGAAATAAGGTATCCTTTACAAAAGAGATGGATGTGGTCGTGCCTTCAATGTCCAGAAGCAGAATCTTGGCATCTCTTGGCAACAAAGGTATTGTTGTGCCCGTACACATGAGATCTACATCATTGTTCATTGCTGTAGCAGCATTGAACGCTGGAGTCGTTTCAATCGAAGCCTTTGACACCCGTGTGGGAGATTCCTCCTTTTTCTCCTCCTCCTCTCCATTCATTCCTCCTATTTCCATCTCGTCAACCTCTCTATATGATCCAGTCTTGGGCACCATACCGCAATCAATTCCCATGCTTTTCAACTTGATTGCAGTTTCAAAGAGGTAGTCGAAACTCTCACATTGCGCCTTGGCCTGTTCCCAGGTGTCTCCCCAGGCGTAGACTGATCGATGATTTCATTGAGAGCCAAGGTGACATTAGAAACCATGGTATTTATCAGAATCAATGGAGACGACAAATAATGAACCAAATGATAGTTTTGGATGTTTGACACAGCATAACTCACGACCATGTCTTCGAACCAACACAGCATTGCACTTGGGATACTTCAAAATAGCCTTCTCCAACTGATCCGCCAACAAGTCCTCCGTAGGACGATTATCAATAATAGGAACTTCCAACACGGAATCAAACGCATGATTTCCAACCCCCTTGAGCATCTCCAAATGAGTCACACGCAAGACCCTCGCCTCCTCCGTGGGATCCAACATGGTCGCCAACTGAGCATTCATACTATGAGTATGAATCACACACATGGCAGTAGGAACAAGCCGATACACCACATACCAAAGTGGAGTACAAGCACTCTGCCTCAAGTTCGGCGTAACGGGCGGATTCACCACCTCCCTATTCATATCGAGTTCAAACACATCGTCCCCCACCATATCCTCCTTCTGAACCCCCGAAGGCGCCACAAAAACCCGAAACGGCCGATTCTCCCTGGGACCACCGACACGAATCGACACTCCGCCTCCCGTCCCCGTGGCCCATCCCTGATTGTAAAAACTCTCACAGAGCTGTGCCACCAGGGCCTTGACCGTCTTGGCCTCCTCCACCGGACACGTGTCCATGATACTCTCTCCCACCGAACTCTCACCGTGCACCGGATCCAACTCCGTGGAAGCGGCGCCAATTCGACTCCAGCTCGATTGGAAATTAATCCATCGTCGATGGTGGCCGTAGAGTGCCAGACGGCCCGAGCGGGTGTAGGGGTGGAGGGTTAGGGAGGGGGTGATTTGGCCGTTGGTCCATCCTTGGCCGGGAGCGTCGGGGTGGTCGAGTTTGTCGTCCTCGTCGTTGGGGTGGGTGGGGGGTGAGAAGGGGGGGAGGGATTGTTGGTGGGATAGTTTGCGACGGGTGGAGGGTTCGGTTGGGGTTGGGAGGGAGAGGGTGACGCGCTTTTTGGAGGTGGAGTTTGCCATGGTTGGGTTTGATTTTTTGAAATATCGTTTTGGTATTCTACTACCTATACTACTTTACTTTATTTATTTACCCTATTGTATCTATAAGTAGGTATCATTGTGACACCCAGTCTATTTTCTATTTTGGCAATCTGCCGTTTTCTGTTTTGGCGACCAGACCGACAACTGCCTGCAATTCCCGTTCTCATCCACCATGCACCATAACATTCATTCGTTAAAGAAGTATAAGTAGTACTTATCGATCAAGTAGTACTAATGGACCAATCTTCATCTCATGAGCCACAAACAGCAGGCGATGGTGCGGGGCCTGAATCTACCTCGCGGCCTGACATGATTGACGCCTCAAAGGATAGACAATATTCTATAAGTGGTAATTTCCACGAATCGCAAACTAACCCATGTAGGGTTGATCATCACGGCGGCCTCCCCAACAATCCACGGTGCGATTCTCTCGGAGATAACCGCACTATGAGAGACACCGACGAACACGACAGATTTGACAAAAAGTACCAGCGTCTTGACCCCAACCATCCCAAGGATTACCCGCTAACTCACAACGTTAAAAAGACACTTGCCAACATTACATCATCTCTCGCTCAAATTATATTCCCAATGGTAGTTCAGAGATTGCGCCACGGAGAGGACCTTGATCAAATCCAAGATTGGGAGTACCAGCGAGATGACTTTGAAGGTAACTGTGCCCCATTGGGGACGACTGGTTCTGCTCCGAATTCGTCTACGGCAAACTTCAAGACAACTGGACTGGACGAGTTGGAACATGGTCATGGTGCGGGCGGGATCAACCATCGCTTGTTTAAAACACCGCACCGGAAAAATCTGCATCGTCAAGACGATGGGAATCGGACATTGGATGTAGATATTGGTGATCCCGGTCAATACCTGCCCCAAAGCGCTGCTCTCCTCATTTCGGTGCTACAAAAGAATTCAACAACGGAAATAAGACGGAGGAATGAGTATAAAGATTCATGCCTGACGCATCTTCCATCTCTCATGGACGAAGTGGACGATCATGATTCATTGGAACGGGTGGAAAGTTTCTTACCATCGGATATGGAGTACATGGATCGGCAGGCAGAGGCATTGTTGGAATCGATACGCGGGGACGATCGGAAAAGAACAGGTATTGACCGTAGCGAGACTGGAATAACTCATCGTGGTATAACTGACGCTGATTCTATGATTCCCTGCGATGACGATGAAAGCATTTCAGGAGATATGGCACGGCTATCCCATTCTATTGCACATTTACAGCAGGACTTGGAGAATGTCGATCTTTCGCAGCTACGACACTATTACGGTGATGGCTTTGACCGTGTATCTACTTCAGATGGTGGTCATCATGATGACAACCTATGGTGGAGAATGAAATTGTGGTTTTCTCGAGGGATGATCATGGAACAAAAGTTGTTGAATTCCTACTCCACAAGAGGAGGGGATCATAGTGGCATTGGATTTGGGACGGAAGCTATTGAGGGTCGTCGGTACATTGACAACCCTGCGTTGATATGGTCAGTGTCTGTAATGTGGGCATTTCTTCTATTGATAATTGGGCATGCTCAGATTGCCGAGTGGGTGGAGGGCGAGGATCCTGGGAGATTGGCTGAGTTTATGGAATGGCTCTTTGGTTAGCTCTGTTTCTTGTGTTTTCAATACCCATATCGGATTGCGCAGTCTTGTTATAGCAATATTATTCCTATAAGTACAAATTAAGCCATGTTGAAGGCTATCACGGAAAGGCACTGTCAAAGTTTTAGTGGTTTCATCTTCTTTCAAATCATCTTTATGAGTTTAAATGCTGTGTCGATCGAAGATCCATGACTATTTTGTTGTTGTTGTGTTGTTGTCGTTCATCATTTCCGTAACGTTGCGTGGCAGTAAAAGTTAAAAGTGGCTGCTACCGTCACAAATATACATAGTTGTAAATAATTAGGTGGTGCGGCTGATATCAAGTCGGCTTGGTCTAGGGGTATGATTCTTCCTTAGGGTGGAAGAGGTCCCGGGTTCGATTCCCGGAGCCGACCAAAGGATCTTTAACGGGTATATCTTTTTGCAAAGACTGTCCTCTGTTCTCGCATCTTTTGTTATTGATATTGATCCGCTATTTCAGACATCCGGTTATACTCCTCACAACTCATGAGTTCATAATTATTGTTATATTCATACTTTATTTACTCTCTAACTTTTCTTTCTCCTATTGTGGCATGCAAAAACTATGATTATCATCGTGTAGCTTGGTTGTGGAGTTTGCTTCGGATGATACCTTAATTCTTATTATTAATCATTGTACATGTTAATCATCCTACTCAACTGGGACTGCTAACTCAATGATGTTAGGTCAAGGTGATGCCAATTCATCTTCAAACTCATCATTGTACTTGATGAGTATTTGTTGATCCTCATCACATCATCATCAAGTTTATAATTTTCCTAAGAGGGAGTTATCACACAAGTAACCAAGTAACAAGTATTAACTACCCCCGACATCAACATTACTTCAATACTAAATCAACGAAAAATCAACAGTCTAACCATGATGAAATCCACCACAGTTGCCCCACACCTGCGCAATGACCATCAACCACAAACTGCCCCACTAACTTGAGCCGGCCGTCTCAGCTCCCCGAAGAGGCCTTTCTCCCTTGCCGATGCTGAGACACCACCAATCATCGAGGGAAATCTCTGTCCACAGCTGAAACCTTCTCCCGTAGGCACCATTGAGCACACATCAGTGACAAAACCACCAGCCTCTCCCCACATCAATTCTTCTGCTCCCATATGCCTACCAACTGGGATTCATCCAACAGGAAAAGATTTCCCTCCAGCATTGCCCCCCCCCCCCGAACTAGACGCCTATTAGCACCACCCTCACCACAATCATGCAAGCAGGCGGCTTTCATCCGCGCACCTAAACTTAAAATAACCCAGGGGAGCAATTTAGCTCACGGGACAGAATGGCCAAGGACGGACGTTTCCAAAAAGTCTTATTTTACGATATTGCCCGCCAGAGCCGTCAGACTGTGTTGTCACATCAAACGACGCCACAAGCTGCTACAACCAGATAACTCATTCAATTGCCTCACTCACATTCCAGGCAATGGGGGTCCCCATCAGAGTGGTCACTGCCATGTTACATGTTGCTGCCCATATGACAGATGAAGTTTCACCTCCGGACCAGATTTGGTGTGTCTTTCTCACACATAGGTGGTGATCCAACTCAGGTCATGCAGGCCAGGGGAATAGCACATCTCCTGCAGCATGGGAACTACTGGTGGCACAGTTGATATCATGCCACCTGCAGGACGGACATGGTGTGCTACTCGTGTCCCCAATTACGGCCCACCATATGCGACTATGGGGGTCCCGAATGAGGATGACACAGAATTATTCACCCTCCAACCTAGGTTGCATATTCCTCGGATTTCCTACTTTTTTGTAGATTTTCCAGAGGAGTGCATAATCCTGGGGTCAGGAATTTGAATTGAGTGCGTGGACTAACCTTGACTAACCCTAGTACTAACAATGACATAGTTAGGGCAGTGACAATGGAGCTCGACCAAATTGGTCAAGTGTTTGATCTTAAAATCACTCACTATGGGTCATTTGATCCACAAATGACGATTTTCGAATCCTCAAAATTAGGACAGGAAAATCAGGATCAAATACCCTCATATTTGATCCAATTTTTCTTTGGATCAAACGTTGGATCAAATCTCAATGCACGTGTGCCATCACTCATATTCCGCATTTTTAACCATGGTGTCAACTATCACAGAGAAACACAGCGCTACTACAGCGGATTCTTCTCAGACCAGTTCCATGGTAGCAACACCCACCGCAGCTGATCAACCTGGTGGAACCGTGGCAGGAGCGGCGGCGGTCGCACGTGGCCGCGCCAGAAAAACGTCGGATTCAGATGATTCCAACATTGTTTCTGGAAGAGGGCCATTGACAGCGAATCGCCGCTCACTCATCAACGATTTATCTGACGGCAGTGACAATGATGAAGAAGAAGTGTCTGTACCTACAAAGACAACTACTGCAAATGTTACCAAACAAATGCAAAACAAGGTGCAAAACAAGGTGCAAAACAATCAACAAAGGTTGGCAAAGCTACGTTTGGAGCAAAGAAGTCGACGAAAGCGAAGGCAAAACCTCCTCTTCCTCGTCGTGAAAAGAGTCCTCCCCCTGCAAATTTAGTCAACAACCGCAATCTCTATGTGGAAAAGTCGAAACGAGGTGTTAGTTTCTCGAAATCCGAAGACAGCGCTCTGCCGTGCATATGTGAACTGTTCTCAAGATGCTACTCGCGGAA
Source organism: Cyclotella distinguenda (assembly GCA_036939455.1). NCBI lineage: Eukaryota > Bacillariophyta > Thalassiosirophyceae > Thalassiosirales > Thalassiosiraceae > Cyclotella > Cyclotella distinguenda. The sequence goes on along the minus strand of JALLPF010000031.1, from coordinate 1,264 downwards.
CTGACATTCGAATGGCTGACTTTTGGCTCCTGGTGTTTGAGAGATTCGAAATAATAATGAGAGAAGAGTACACGTTGTACGTGATCCTGGTTCATTGTGTAATCGATTTGGAAAGAGTATCACGAAGCTGGTGTTCATTTGGCTTGGGTACATGCGTATGGTGAGGATTCTGAGGCCAAGTGGCGTTCCAGAGGAGGAATATTACAAGATGGCAACGGCGCGCTACAACGAGTCAGAGGACAAGCCATTTCCGTTTGATCATTGTGTGAAAATATTCGAATAATGTCCAGTCTTCTTGAACATGGTCAAATATCTAGTTCCTCCGGATGTCTCTGCGACTAACAATGAGGGTGTCGGCGCCACGGTTGCAATCAACAACACAAAAGCTGCGATGGGAGCTCATTTGAAGTGTCCAATGGGCCAGAAAGCTGCGAAGCAGAAAGTTGCAAAAGCGAAGGAGAAAATAGAAGGGATAGCTCGAGTGTTGTGACATCATCTTCGACTATTGCTGATTCAAACATTCATCTTGCCGATGAGCTCAAAGAGAGGACAACTGAAATGCGGGCAACAATGACTGTGTTGCCGGACCAGAATAAGGCCAACAACCTTTTTCAAATGATCAAACTCTATCGCAAGAGTGGGAATGCTGTAAGGGCGGATGAGCTGATGGGAGAAGCTGAGCGATTGATTTTAATGGAGAAGGGTAGAGCCACAGAGGGTTTGGATGACGATGCAATTGAAAACATGCCTACTTTGGGAGATGCGTTTTCTGAGAATGACATTGAGAACATATACTACGATGTCAATAGAGAGTTATTTGCTTCAGGGACGATCATGACAAATACAACGGCACATGAGACAATGGAAAATGAACCGGTGGAAGCAACGGATATGATGGTATCATTCATCCGGTGTAATATTTTTCAATTAAATAGTAGTTAAATCCTAAATACGACTTAATTTGTATTAAATACTTGTTTAATTTTTATTCAAAACGATCCATCAATGTCCATCAATGCTGTGGCAAGACGCCTATACTCATCTCTATCATAAAAGCTAAGCCAGCGCCCATTACTTGTAACTTGTTCTATAATGCGTTCGTTCGCTAATACGAACCGGCCATCATCGAAACAATCATTGAAGTTTGCATTGTCAGAAGGGTATCCGACGGGACAAGTCGAACAACGGTTTTCCTCAGTGACGTCAGACAAACTGAGATGAGGTTTTTGATCGTTGGTTTACTAGGGTTTATTAGAGGTTTATT
>JALLPF010000030.1:0-21393 GCA_036939455.1 Cyclotella distinguenda | reverse complement strand
GTAGTACGAGTAACTTGAACTCCCGCCTAATAACGAAACAGCCCCTCTCGCCACATCGTACACCGATGAGAATAACCTCAGCGAGCTGGCGGCCATGCTTTCATCCCCCTCCTCGCGAGGGTGAGATGATGTCTCGACGGGGGATGGTACAGCGGAACCGATTCGACCGTTAGCGATTACTTTACTCCTCCAATACGAGTTATCGGCGGTGGATCCGTGGATTGACCCTGTTCCTCCTGACAACCTCGCACGATTCATCCTCTGCACAGCAATTAAGTCCCGATATTCACGTTTGAACCGGGCAAAATCCGAGGAGGAATAATACAATTCCTCCAGATCGGAACTTGTAGTGTACGGACGATAGTAGATGCAGGTCACCACCGAGGAGGAGGGACCGCATAGGTTTGAAATATTGTCCGAGTCGTCGATGAAACGAACGGAGGGAGCGTAGCAGGGCCAGTGCGAAGGTCGTTCATCTTCGTCAGAAACAAGCTCATGTCGAGATGACCGTCTAAGGATTCCCATGAGTTTCTTCGTTTCGGAGAATCTGAATGATTGCAGGGAGGAGGCGGATTCAGATCGTTGAATCGGAGTAGGATCTTCAATCGACGGAGCAAAGGATGTGGCTTCTTCCGAGGTGAGGGTGCTGTATTGAGGATTCATTGATGGTTCTGCTAGGTTCTGCTAGTGTAACTTCTTACTTTACTTCTCAGACACGAGGAAATGAATTATGAGAGGCGAAAAAGCAGCGAGCACAATAACAAATTCTTGGTACAGGGTTACGAATCATGCGCTCGCCATTCACGAGGTAGTGACGCGCATCATTCATGACTTCTTTGTGTGTCGTTTCTCCGAAAAGCATAACGTACCGGTGGATCCGGTAGTCGTAGTCATGGATGTTTGGTCTGTTTAATCGCGCTGCATCCCCGAGTGACATTCGGAGAAATATGGATAATCCGCTAACCCTGATGTGATGCTGACTCTGTCTCCAAAAATAAATATAAATTTAAATCAATTATACATTTTTGGACTTTCTCGTAAAAAGCGAGAACGACGACTGGTCGCACGCGGTCGCACGTGGTCGCACGTATCCGTCCATCCCACAATGCCATGTCAAGCACCTCGGACAACGAAGGTCCGGTGACCAAACTGGCTCGTCTGGTCGCGGCCCAATCCATCGCTGCCCAAAAAGAGGCACGGTCGGCTCGAGAGAGGGAGCTGTGGACCCAGGCCATCCGGGTGGGCGAGACGGCGTCCGCTTTGGCTGGACTGGGTAGGAGACATTCGGAGCGGAGGTCGTCGCAGCTACAACAGCAACATCATCAACAACAACAACGATTGAGCGTGGCTAGTCGATCCAGAGCCTCCGCTGATATTCTAACCAGCTACGAATCACCCAAAGCTACTTCGGACGATGCGGGAATTTCCAGGGGTAAATTCTCACCGGCACAAGTCAAACATATGATTGACTTGTGGGGAGAAGAGGACACCGAAGACGAAGACGAAAAGATTAACGGATCTTCGAATGATTCCAACATAGTATACCAATGTAACGAAGCCCAGCACTACTTACCCTATTCAAGCTGTTCTTCCTTGGAGTTTTCTCCGAATCTCGACTCGGGACAATCATGGAAAGATCAGGTCAACAATGAACCCGATCATTCAACCTCTTCGTCGTCGGGAGGGGGAATTCTAGAATCAGCCAGAAATTGGCTCAACACCCAAAGAGAGAGATTGGCCCGAATTGAATTGGAGAAACAGGTGGAAGATCAGAGGAGAAGGCTGTCGGAAGCTCAGGGTTGGAGGAGAGATAGCGAGCGGGAAACGCCGCTTTCACGCAGGGGATACGATGGTACCGAGTACGATGCACACGATGCTGCGATTCACGGCATCGCCAGTCTCTGCGGTCTGACCAATATTGACGCCGACGATGAAGACGAATGCACCAGTGCTCCCTGCATCGATGCCTCCGCACAGTTGGCCATCATTTCAGCAGCTGACGATTACTTCAAGGTCTCAACCCCAATGAAGACGGTATCGGGAAAGGGTATGAGTGTCAAGGTCGATCTACATAATCATTCCAGAGATACAGGGGAGGAAGTCAAAGTCATCCCAGAGGTGGACGGCGCGCCCATCCTATCCGTTTCGCAAATGACACTGCTCATTTTATCAGACGCCCTCCCACCCTCATTAAACCATTGCAAGTGGAAACGATTGTACAGCCTCTCCCGCGATGGTGACTCTTTCGATTCATTTCTACGATGCGTCCAAGACCACGAGAGAACTGTACTGGTCGTCCGCACCACACGGGGCGAAATGTTTGGGGGATACGCCGACACGAGATGGACGAATTCGGGGATGCGTCGTGCCAACGAATTTTACGGGAATGGCCAAGCGGTTCTCTTTCGATTTCGCGATGATGAGGTCCAGATTTATCGTTGGACGGGGGTCAATCGATACGTGCAGCTGTGCGATGCTGCGAGGAGGATCCTCGCGTTTGGTGGGGGAGGAGATGAAGGGGTGTTTGGATTGTGTATCGAGGATGACTTTCGGAGAGGTACGACGGGGCATTGCTCGACTTTTGAGAACGAGGCTCTGTGTGAGGATGGGTATTTTGATGTTATGGATTTAGAGGTTTGGGGGTTCACGCTGGATTTTTAGTGTTGCGACATTAAGTTGACGCTATAGTTATCTCAGTCACGAGAGGACTTAGTTATTGCTAACAATAGACTTCCTGCAGATGATGAAGGCGTAGGACGTCTATTGGATCCTGCAATGAAGCGAGCGCTCAATTGGCATGGAGTTTCGGGTTCTCCATTGCGCAAAACGTATTCACGCATTTCTGCTTCTGGCAAATGGGACATATCCGAGACAAGACCGGAGTTTACCGATTGATGACGCTTGATTCCTTTGAGGAATGCACTCCTTTCGTTCGGAGTTTTGAGAAACACAAAACTCCCATCCCGACAGTGAAGGAGATTGTTCACCAAGTCTGTTTCAGGAAAATTGTGCCAGAGTGCCAACGCACGAGATAACAGCAGTTCCGTCTCAGCGATGGCATTGCAAGCATTTTCGCATTTCTGAATTGTGGAGAGTGACATATGTACAAGAGGATAGTCCTCATCTCCTATTGTGTTGGGAGAATCAAGTAGACATCTCTCCGTGGCATCCTTTGTGAGCATTTCCAACGCGCCATGAATAGCTGTCTTGACACGTACGAGGGCTCGTTTCATGGTGGCAACATGTTTGACGGCACTGGCTGCTGTTTCCAAAACAAACTCTGCACTTCGTAGGTTCACGGCCAATGCCTGACCCATCAACAAAGACGGATGGATAGTTTCGAAGGAATGAAGCACCATCTCAACAGTTGAATGCGGGTCGAAAAGAGGTTCTTGTTCCGAGGCCGGACAAGGTTCAGCCTCCGCCCATGAATCTTCCCAAAATGCTCGAAGAGACATGAGAATCGCAATAGCCTCCGATGCTTCTTCGAGTGCAAACACTTTGGCTTCCTCAGTGGAAAGTTTATTTCGGTATTCCGTTGAGCGTCTGAAAGTTTCACTGTTCACGTCGTCACCAAGAGGGTTTCGAGGATTGCCGTACCTGACGTGTCCCGATCATTGCAAAAGACAATAATAATTTGAACCATAATCATGAATGTACTTTGACAATAGACAAGAGATAACATACCATGATATAAAGTCTTCGAACACTGCACCTCGATTGGCCGCCTTGAATGCTGACATGTCACTTAAAAGTTTCGGCTTTTGTAATCGCTGAGCGACTGCAATACGGCATTGAATAGACTCTCGTTTTTCACTATCCAAGTTATGTCCACCTCCCATTAGCTTCTTTTGTTTGACTTCTTCTTCGTCAGTCATCGGCATGGTTCTCTGAAGATATGGGGCGTAGACCTAAAACGTTTCAACGACAGATGAGCGAAATTCATGCTGACGCAGTGGTATGGAAACCAATCTTACCTGATCGCCAGTCTTTATCAAAGAGGCTCCGTCAGGAACTGGGCATCTTGCACCGATACGGTTGTGCCTGGGGCTTGCAATAGCAGCCTCGAGCCGGAGCATTGATTCAATGGGAGAGAATTGGACATCAATTCTGTTTGACTCGAAGTAAACTTCCTCAGTGTCGAAGAATACTTCATCACCGGTGCTTGTGTCTGAACTTGAATATCCCTCATCTTCCAGTCTTTCGTCCCGTCTATTCGCTTCAGCCAGAAAGCTATCGAGTTTTTCGCGCATAGCTTCAGCAGACATCTTACATTCAATGCAAATGTTGAAGACTTGTAATTTTTGGTGTATGATGCATTGACCACGATCAGGATCAGGCTCACTGGAGTTGACAAACGCTGCTAGATGTGCACGATGACCGAGCACACGATGATCTGATTTGCGCAATCCAATGGTGTCAGATCGCATTTCGTCAAGGCCAGGAACAAAACCTAAATTGGGAAGGCTCTCGTTGTTATCCCATCGAGACCGCAGTTCTTCAACAAACGATAGCCACAGACGCATCATTGACGGCGGTGTTCGAAGCCTTGCCATGTGCGCAAAGAGAATAGACAAGAGTCGTCCTGGTGGAGATCCTTTTGATTGAGTTCCGACGCATGCGGAATTCAAGTGTTGGTTGAAATTCTGGGGGTCGTCAACAGCAAAGGCTTCTACTGGCGGAGTTGGGTACAGCCCTCCGACTCCTGTTCTATGAAGGGCTGTGGCATGCAATGAGAACACCGTGTAAGTGATAATACCATCAAATCCAGCAGTAAATATAAAATCTTCAAAGTTCTCACCATCCGTTATGGCACGGTCCAAATCAGCGTATGACGAGACTGTTTCAACTTCGGCCCAATCCATTGCATCTACGATACGTTTCGTCACAGGGCCGACAAGTTTCAATGCCGTACTCAACATCGTTTCTGAATCGGCCATGACCTCCTGGTTAATCCTCTCCCCTGATTGACCGCCGAGTTTGCTGAGAACCTCCTTACTTGTTAAATGGCCGGGCAATGCATCCAATCCCAACGAGCCGCATCGTAGTAAAGCGGAGAAGACACATCGAATATTTGCAGAGAGTGTTGCGCACGGGGCATCCATGTCAAAACGAACAGAGGCGAAGAAACTGGGCTCTTGAGGGCTGAAGTCAATAGAACCACCGACCCCATCTATTTCAAACCCCATTCCAAGCGGATCAAATGCTGCACCTTGCAAGGCAAATTCCATGTCGAGCAATTCGTCCGAAGTAGGACAAAAGTTCGAAGATCTTATTTTGAGAGGAAGCTGTAAAAGTTCGGGTGGAGCTGGAGAAACGGGGGTCGAGAAGGGATGATCACAAAAGGAAGGTATATCGGAAACAGATTTTGTGGGAATGACCCCCCAGGACACCGACGCTGAAATTGATAACAGTAAATTGCTTTCGGTGGGCCCCCACATTGGTACAGACTTGTAAACCCATGGAGACGATGCACGTTCAAGAATCGATATAGCCTGTCGACGACATTTCTCTTTGTACACCTCAACTGACGATGAATAATCATCGTTGATGAAACTAACCACTCTCCATTCCTGGTCATTCTTCTTATTCTTCGCTATTTCCACGTGATAGCAATGCCTTGCTGAAGTCACAATTACCTTATTTTCACCATGTGATGGGCATTGAGACATCAAAACACACGAAAGGCCGTGCAAAGTCGACAAATGCATCGGCAAAATCTGACAAGGAATCGAATAGGCGCGATGAGTAGACCTGAAAGACCCTTGTTGACATGTTCCCGAGATAGAGGGTGAAGCCAAGAGTAATTTCTTGACACAGCCGTCATTTTTTTTGTTACCCCGACTTGAATTTCCAGTGCCTTGATTTCTTGAGTAAATCCCTCCGGATGGTATCCAAGATGGTGCGGCAACATCAATACCTATGAATGGTCGTACGCAATCATCGTTACCTCTGCATGCTCCATCATAACTGCTCCAAAGTCCAAACACTGGGATGCAACAATCATTTTCTGAAGAAGCGAGATTAAGTGCACTTTGAAAAATGGAAGAGAGCGACGCTGTCACTTCTGAATCGATTTGCCTCTCAGTGAGCATTAGATCGTGATCTGCGTTAATCTTTACTGCTTCGTCGTAGTTGTCGGTGCAGTCATCGTCAAACGAGCAATCAAGACACTGGTTGACACTTTCGTATGAGCAACGCTTGATGCGTTCGTAGTCGGTTTCATAGAACATCGCCTGATCCTCGCTATCCTCCCTCCCAGTGTCAGAGGACATTGATTGAGACACAAGCTCGACAAGGTTTTCATTTCCATTAGAACTGCGGGGGACTTGAATTTTGACTGGGGATTGGTCGGCATGCTGATCCTTTCCTGATCTCTGACGTTTTCTCATTTCGTGTCGTAGACGTCTCTTCAATCGAACTTGACGCTCTCGGACTGCGCGATTTTTTTGTTCGATCGCTTGTTGTAGAGTATTGGTAAGATGAGTGCGAATATCACAGTAGAGTGATCGAATATCGTCGAGATCATGATCTTCTTGTTGATATTTCACTGATGACTGCGTTGACTCCAAGTCAAGCGAAAGTGTGATGTGCTGACCAATATTAAACAGCGATGAGATGTCCCGTGCCAAACCCGTTTTAAGCGGACACATGGAGTGGTTAAAAATAGTTTCTTTGCTGCAAACACGGGAGGGAAACATTCGTTTGGTTCCACAAGGAGAGAGAAGCCCCCATTCTCCCACCAACGAGTGGGATGAATATGACGGATCTGGTCGCAATGAAAATGGACACGCTTCATCTTCTTGAAAGTCTTGATTCTCACCGTTCACCTCATTCTCGTGGTGATTACTTTCTACAGGAATATACGGAGGGTCCCACAAGCTCAACAACAGCGGTATTGAATACCGCCGTCGATTCCACGTTATGTTATCCCAGCTGTCGCCGGAAGAAGAATCCTGACTTGGGGTGATTCCGGTAGTTTCAAACACAATCTTTTTAGTTCGAATGCATCGAGCCCCATTCACAAGTACAGAACCAGCGCCTGTGCTCGAGTTGGCATCCAATGCACCGTTGCTTGTACTCGCAGTAAGATCACGCCGATCAAGTAGTTTCTCGTCGCACGGGTTCCCAATCATTGAACCCATTCCCTCCATCCAATACAAAGACACATGTCGATGACATCCCTTGTGAACATTCCAATGGCGAAACGTGTTTCCAATATCCCGAGCCAATCGTTCGAGTGGCGTGGAACAGGAGTGATCCACATTGTATTCCATATGCAACATGGAAGTCGCTGTGGGGACGCTCTTGTTTTGTAACGTTCGCGTGGTTGGAAGATTACGATTGTTGGGCCCCTTTTTCGAACTGAGAGGAGATGGGTCTGGTCGGTGGGTATCGTTGAGGCTGGTGGAGTCGTCGGTGGCGAAACTGTTGTCACATCCATCATCTCGTGTACTGTCTTCATGATCATATTCTGAGGTTGTTTCATCAATGGAAATATCTAATCCGTGTCCATTCCAAACAATATGATTCCTTTTCGATTCTCTAATGATATTTTCTCGATACTTCTCGTCAAGATACTTACCAACGGATTCATTGCCATCATCATCATCATCGCTCTCCACCGTCTCCATGGAAACTTCTCCACGAAATATGTCAGCGGTGCGGGGACTTTTCAACTTGACGGGCGAAGGACCCGATAATGACGAGAAGTGAGCCATGAAATCTGCGGCAGATACAGTGGTGGGCGGTACGGTCTCATCTGATGGTCGATTTTCTTGCGGTGTAGAAAACAACGATGGGATGTAAGTCAGCAGAGACGGGGGACATGATGAATCTTCATCATCTTCGAAGCGGATTTTTTTCGTCGATGAATGTCGAGCGTCGTCCCCGTGTGTGTGGGATATCGAACTGCCTTGGTGACGACCTTGCGAATCGTCGAGATTGTGGTGCAGAGCTTTTGTCTCACCAACGTTTTTCGGACCGAATTTATCTTCGTTATTTAGGTCATCCTCGCTTGATACCTTTTTCAAACCACTGTTGAGCTTCTCGTCATAATCATGGATGCTCCTGGGACATTGAGCCACATTAGACGGGCTAGGGTCAATATTAAGTGTAGGGTCGATGGAGTTCCCAACGCTGTACCTTTTTTTGGACTCTGCGTGATCAAGGGCTTGGTCCATCGCAACGGTATCTGGTTCATCAACTCTCCTCGTCAAATCCTGAGGAAAATCAACGCTGCACTCGCCGCGTATGGTCGGAAAATCAGAAGCAGTCGCTAATTTGTTGCCGAAGGATCTTTGCATCACTTTGTTTTTCAGTCGCCCAATACTTAAACCAGTCTTTTTACGGGAGGGAACATCGTGATGATGATGTTGTTGCTGCTGCTCGGACATGACATTGATGAAGTGAAACACTTGCTAGATTGTGTTACGATACAAACGATGGTATAAGTATAATATTGGAAAATATAAGTATAAGAACATTCAATCTCTCAGTTGTATCTTGTCATGCATGAAAGACGAGGGTGAATGAGATATGAGATTGTAGATGTGATGTGTGATGTCCGACAACCGCTAAACAATGAACAGGTTAGGGTCGATGAGTCTTCTATCGTTCTGCCGGTTTTATGGTATACGCATTGTTTATGATGTTCGGCGTCATCCGTGTTGTGTTGCCGTTTCCGTGACTACCATAATATTATTATCATTGTTGATACTGACTTAATACAAGAAGATGATAATCATTGCGACGGTGTCCCTACGTAAGGGGGTCTTACCTCTTATAAATACTATACTTACTCTTAACCATGACATGAACCCTACATGAATCACAACAACAACATGGGACATGGCCATGGCATGAATGGATCGCATGACAGGCATGAATACTGCATGAATACCTAGCTCGTGAATAGGCACGAATCATAATCATGACCGATCATGAAGTGTTCCATCATGGAGGCAACGACGTCTTCGTCTCCACAGCCCGTGAATCATTATTTCTTATCCTGTTGAACACTTGAACGCCCTCTGATGGAGCTCATATAAGTAACTTCCAGCGAACGCAAATCCATTCTCCTCGTGAACTCAACCTGCTCGATCAGAGCTGCCATGAATTTCGAGCGCGCTTTCCCTATCGTCCTCTTGAATTCTCAACGATGATTACATCACCAATCTAGAGCTTCTGAAGATGGTGTCAAGCTATGTCAACTGGGTGAGATTCCGCGGTCGTTTGAAAGCGGGAGGCTGCGCGGCGGCAGCGTTTTCATCGATGAAATGGAAGTTTCGGATTCGTTTGCAGCTCAAGTGGAAACTTGTGTTGAAATCTGCGTGGACGAAGTGAAAACGAACCTTGCTTGAAATTGTGGGTTGGTCCATCACCGACAAGAACAGCCTTTAACCACTTGGTACTTGAACTATCATCAGAACACTTGGAGTTCATTGAAGAATGGGACTGATTGATTTGCAGAGGATGATAGGTTCAACTCCTTGGCGTTTTGCAACTTTCCGGAAGGTCGTATATGGCACGTGCCCTCTGTATCAAGAGAAACATCGAGTTCAATGGGACTGAAGACTGTATATATCATGAATGATGGAAAGGGGCCTGATGAGTTAACTTTAAATTTTTGTCGGGCGCAAAATTCAAAAAAATCTCTGAAGACTCCTGCGGTCGAGCCGGTGTTCTTTCCAAGTTGTGTATAATATCTTTCTCTTGGAGACCGCCGATTCGACATTAGTAGAGCTTGTGACACTTTTATGGTGGGAGAATGGATGACTAGGGAGGGATCGGCATAGTCCATAGTCCGAAAGTTAACTTTTGCTGGGGGTCATGGGTAGGCGAATCTCATGTCCAACGATGGAGTGTTCCGGAGATGTTGAGTGTTGACTCTCTTGTCTGTGTCGTTGTGATTGAACGAGGACAACATTTCTAATTTCCACACAGTGAGTAAAATGTGGGGAAGGACAGCTTTCCCCTGTTGATCGTCCAGATGAAGGGATTCTACCCCTTTGTTATCATAATATCTACATGTAACATGTAGGTAGTTTCTGAATTCCTTCGCGTTTGTCACTGACACAAACAAGTACATCCTGCCCAGTTGTTTCTCATCCATACGGTGATGCCCTCCACTTGCCCAGATTCCACTCGCCTATGTCTGTACTCAGTCGACTAGTCCATAGAATCCTACAGTCACCACTCCATCCGCTGCGCCCTTCCATTGAGCCTACCACAGTCACAATGTTGATGATTAGCTCTTCACCTCTGTTGTTGCACCTGCTGTTATCATTGAAACCTAACATCAGAATCCTTGGACAAAGACATAATATTATGAGTGAAAGTAGTGGTAGGTTTGAGTTTGGCTAGGATATGGATTCATTAGTAATATTATGGTGAACGTGCTAGAAAGTCCATAAGAGCTTGTGAAAAGACTCTACCTACCAGACCGACTGGCATCCCTAGCCCTCTTACCGGCCCTCTTCGTCCCACCCTTCTTCACCCCACCACCGCTCTTCTGCCCAACCCCTCCAAACCCACCTTTCGGCTTAAACCCCGACATATCATCCAACGACTTTCGATCATTCTGCTTAAACCGTCCCCTCTTCCCACCAAACCCATATTTTTTATCCGCAGCATTCCTTTTCCCACTCATACCCCTCAGGCGCTCCTCCTCTTCCTGCACATCAACAACCTTTCCACCCAATCTCCCCCGTCCACTCTCAGCAGATCGTTTCCAGTCTTCGACGGCGGACATGTGGGCTTTTTTGGCCTTGGATTTTTCGGCAAGACGGTGGGCGTGACGTTCCTTGGCCATGAGCGTTTGTTCCTTGTTGGATTTATGGCGTTCGACAGCTTCAATTTTTTTGGTTTCGAAGATGAGACGGTCTTTGATTTTGGCCATGTGGTCTGAGGAGAAAGAGGGAGGTGTTTCGTGAATGAGTGGATGCAGTCAAGAATATCAATTTGTTGCAATAGCCAGGACAACACAGTTCTAACACTCACCATCACTCTTGACCATCTCGGCGAAAAAGTCATCGGGCCTCCGAAAAGGAATTACACATTTTTCACATTGTTCTCTTGCCAGATGTACCCCCTCCAGCGCATGCTCATAAAATGTGGTTTCGCGTTTTAAGTCATCGTGAATATCCACTGCGATATTTTCCTCCTTTTCCATGTCATCATCGTCGTCGTCATCATAGTTGATTGATCTAAATGGCAGAGGAGTATGAGGGATGACAGCAAAAGATTCGGAGAAGGGGAGGTGCCGATCCACCGACTGTATTGCTGATGTGAGAGCAATGGATTGCGTGTGTTTTGTCTGGACAGCGTCATTCTCGTTGCCATCATCAGAGCTATCGCCATCCTCTGATTCTTGTACATCTTCCCCTCCACATTCTTCATCATTTTCATGTGAGACATTCTCTACTTCGTCCTCTGACACATCCACCTCGTCGACCTCGTCTTGATTCGATTTGGTCTTGGGATTCGAATGTCGATCCAACAAAACGTTGAACTTTCCATCGGAGATCATTTGACGCAGGGCTGCCACCTCTTTGTTGTATTCCTCCGACGCTTCCTCGTCCTCCGCATCATCGTCATCGTCGTTGACCTCATCATTATCATCGTCGTCGTCGTCGGATATGGCATCGATTGCTTCGAGGGTTATCTCCATCTTCACCTGTTCTTCTTCCACCATGGATTTTTTGGGGGTGTCATTGTGGGATCTCTTCGTTTTGGATTTCTTAGCCGCCATGGCGATGTTGAATTGCGATAATAATTAGATATATAGGTCGAACGAAGAAGATGAGTGCAGCGTGATGCGAATGGGAGTAGGTAAGTCCATCAAAACAGCAACATCAAACATCATGATTGGGTATGGTATCGTACTAGCGATTCGCGATATGCTGCGTAATGATGAGGGTTGATGTTTCTGTATGAAAAAATACACTACCCTACGATGCAAGAAACAAAACTTCAGCAATATCATATTAATTCCTAATTAGAAGTCCTTGAGAGTTTTGTGTCTTGCCTGATTGGCAGCAAGGAATGGGTTCTCAGCTCTCTTAAAAAAATGGATAGAGGATATCGTACCACATAGATACCACCTGCAAGACGTAGCATAAGTTGTGAAAAACATATAGATTCCTACGTGAATCTCCCTTGATAGTTGCCTCTCTTGCCTAAAGCACCTACCTACCTACTGGAGATACGTACAGCTACAGGTAACTACTTGTTATAAGTAGTATTAAAGTACTTATACCTGGTACTTATGTTTACATTGGTCTACCTAAATAGAGTAATAGGTATGTAAGTAAAACAGTACTTACTTACTTTACTAAAGTGGTATAGAAATTCGTGCGTCGTTGAAAGAAAATGAAAGGTATTCGACCCATCAACTTCATCAGTTCATCCTTCAATACTTAAACAAAAATCCCAACAAAGAATTACAACATCGGCAGTCTCGATCAGTTCAACAACACACATTCATATCACAGTAGTTACCTATGTCATTAGCATGGTCCAATCCTCGAAGCGTCCACGAAACTCTATCGATGAGTCCTCCCTAATCCACCACGCCTCATCGTTTCTATCCAACCCTCAAAAACCACCACGTGAATCCATCGAATTCCTCGTGAACCATCTCGAATCCAACTGTACCAACTCCACCCTGACACACGACGACATAGCCTCCCTCCTCCTCCCATGGTCCATCAAAAAACTTCTACATTCCCCCTCCGAACTCGAATGGAAGACCCTGTCCGTCTGTCTGTCCACCCGATCGAAGGGTCCCACTCCCTCCGAATCCTTTCGACTCATTCCCCTGGCTGCCAATGCCGATTCTCATCATGCTGCCGCATGCCACAGTGCACTTGCACGTCTATCTCGTCCCACACTCTCCCAAGCGTCTCACTGGCTTCCCATTCATCCGCATCGAGTTTCCATTGCGCGGGATGCGATTCAAGCCATGATTGAAGCTACGTCACGATCCAATGTCGACAAAGCGTGGGAGGTTCTCGATGCTACGGCATTGACACGGGTGGGTCGGGCAATGAAACATGATGAGCTGAGAGGAGAGATTGCCGTATTGATCCGCGGATTGTTGAAGGGATGGAAGTGGGGTAAGGGGGAGAGGCTGTTTGAAGATATTCGAGGGGCGATGGGGGATTCCATTGATGTGGTATGGTTGATTCCAGAGATTGTTCGGGGGTACTTTGAATGCAGTCGAGATGTTGAGTGGACGGTGAGATTCAAATTTTGGTGGAGGATCGTGTTGCCGGGAGTGGAGAGGCTTGATCACAGGAAGGATGGGAACGAGAAGTTGGAATTGGTGGAGATGGTGTCAGAGACTTTGGATTTTGTGATGGAGTATGATGTATATTCACCGTCGTATGCGGATGAGAATGGGGAGAATGTCGGTTTCCTCGAAGTTGTCATGAAGGCTATACTCGTTCAATGTGATGGAGGTCATGATGATTCCAACTTGTCTAACGACGAACGGAGAACCATGTACCTACTATCGTCCATACGAACTCTGCTACTCCTGAATCATCGTCTTGTTCATGGACTTTTATCGAAACCCATTGCATTTGCGTGTTCGAGCCGCTATAGATTTCCCAAGGGCAAATCTTATTCGAATGCCTCGTCACTACTTTCGACCATTGTAAGGACATACGGTGAATTACGCCAGATTGGATACTTTCTTTCCTCCGCCCGCGAGGTTTTCGTTCATGACGATGGAACAAAGGGTAATCAGCCATTCCACTCGATGGACCGATTCTTGATCTGTCGTCGTGTCAAGGACTCGTTGGCGTTCGCTTATCAAAGTTGCCCTTCGGGACAAATCCACGAAGTCTGGGAGTTCTTCGATGGCTGGGTAAAAGACACCGCCGACCGTTCTTCTACGATGCAAACTTCAAACGATGAAATTGAATGGACAGTGCGTAGGAGAGCCGAGCTTACATTCGCCGTGTCTATGTTCCTATTGTTTATAAAAAGCGTGAGAATGGACAAACACAACGCTACAGAACTGCGTGACCTGTCTGAAACCTCCATGACCTCGTCTTTGGCCAAACTTTTGATACCGTCCGTTGCCACGTTGGATTTTTCAAACGACTGTTCGAAGGATCGCTCGGAAGATGACACGATACTTGGAATCGAACTTTGCGCGTGGCTCCTAGACCTTCACACCCGAAGTTGTTTCTGGATCGACAGCATGAATGTGGATGAGCACGGCCCCACTTTTTTTTTGCCGGAATTTGGTCATGATGGAACTCGAAGCGTGTTTTCGTATCTTTATAATATTGCCAGTGAGACAGTCGGGTCTGAAGATTTCAGGTCATGGCGAGAAAAGTGGCATCAGAGTGTGTTTTTTCCGGAAAAGTCCGGCGATCTCACCATGCCTCTGTCGTTGTGTTCATCGCTTCAGAGACTGTCGCTACACCGTATTCACCAGCTACACTCCATGATATATTACCGCACCATTCAAGAGGATGACTTAGGTGTTGACGAGGCGAGCCGCAGGAAATTATCCAGCTCCGACCTCATTGATGAAGCCAAGATGCTGGTCAACTTTTCGATTTACATTGCCAGCTCCCACGCGACAAAATTGACCGTCGATGATGTTTCAGACATGGAAGAGCCGGAATTGTTGTGGTCCTCCGTTGTCCAATCGCTTGGCATATGGTCGCACTATTCGGAAGGGTTTCACATCAATATATTCTTGCAGTGGTTCTTCTGCACTCTTTCCCATGGTGACGAAAGATTAGGCGCCCACGACACGGGCATGATGCTGACGCTCGTTCGAGACGCATCCTTTTATGACGTGAAGGAAATCTCATCGAGGCTGGTTCCGGCGGGATTGGAGTTTGTCATCCACTGGGTTCTGAACGAACTTGAACAATCCACGGACGATTCAACAACAGCGTTGAGAAAATGTGTCGAGTCCGAATCGACGGAGGTGGCGAAGTCATTCTTGGAGCTTGTTCCACATTTACAAATGAAATCTGCATTCCAGAAGGGCAATAGCTGCATGATGAAAGGAACTGTTACCGTATTGTCCTTCCTGGCAAGTGTGCCTCTGACTATCACACTGAGCCAAGACAAAATGGACCTTGTCGACAGAGTACTCGGTTTGGACGTTTTGATATGCAGACTTTATGACATTCATACGACAGCTCTGTGGTCGGATACTTGCGATGACCTATTTTTGAGAATGTTGTGCGCCTTGCGAAACATTCTTGCAAACTTAATGTCAAGATGCCTAATGACTTCTTCGGAACGCGATTCAGAATTGCTCGTGATGTTGACTGACCACGTTGTCCGGAGCTGCTTCAAATTAGGTGCCAATGCTGATGTTTTGAATGCAAGCGGATCTATTGTTTGTGAGGTTTTCTCCGTATGCTTGGACTACCACGACAAAGATGTGAGCTTGTTGGAGAGATTCTGTAAAAGACTGAATGACTTGATCGTAATGTATGACCCCAATGAATCGCCCACCGAATTCACCGCTCGTTTGGCCCTGATCCGAAGCGTAGTTCGTCGAATGAATATCCTCGAACATCATCATTCACTTTCCAAAAATTATGTGCCATCCAGTGAATCATACCAGTTGTTCAAAAATTTCGTTGTGAGTATTGCAGATCATTTGTGGATCCAAATCATTGACACCTTAGCAGTCCCTGAGTCCGAGTCGGGGCGCTGCAGAGAAGGAGCAGTATCCCTCTTACTAGCAGTTGAAATTGTCTCGTTTCTTGGAAATCACATAATGATGATCGGGGAGTCGGATCCATCGATGAACGGTCTCGTAGATCCAACGAAGGAAAAGGTGAAATGCATTTTTCAATTGGTGGCAAACAAGACGTTCTCCCAAAACTCCGATCTGGTTGCGGCGACGCACTACTTTTTAGCATCCGTGTCGGCTGTCCCAATCTTGTGTTTCACCTTTCTTGTCCCAACGATGGTCATCGAGACTCTGGTCGATGAAATGAAACGCACATTTTCCGAGGGGGTTTTGGTACCTTTGTTGGACGCGGCATTATGTTCTCTCATTCGTCATTCCGAACTCGAACATATTGAGTTCGTTGTTGGGTACTTATCGATACGAGACGAGGATCCCAACACAGCGCTGGATGCCTTCCGAGTAAAAATCTACCATTTGCTCATAAGCTGTGTGAAACAACAGGATCAAATCCAATTCCTTTCCGGTCATGCACTTCGCTTTCTTTTGGAGTCTACGAGTTTGTTCAGGCATGCACGGTCCGGCCCGCCAGATATTTCAGTGTCGGAGATTGAATTGTTTGCAAAAATGGTCGTTACATTGATATCGAAAAAAGAATTACTGCTTCTCAGCGAACGCGAGATAGCCCTGATATGTTGTGAAATGAGCCCACTTTTTCATATTCATAGAACGCGGGCAGATAGGAACGAGGAAGTGGTGATATTTAAATCGTGTTGTTCTGTTGTATCGTCATTGGTGGCCCACTACCCCAAACGATTGTACAGCTGCCCCTCTCCATTCTTCAGTCTCCTCTTGTCACTGCTAACTTATGTCCTTCAGACCGACATCAAAGGGGGGTTACATAAAATAGCCTTGGAATATGCCAAGTGAGTCTCGTGACCATTTTTTGAACTTCCTCTTGTAGCCCATGGCTGAAATATGTTCCGCCCTTCATCCCGGCAGGATATGTGAATTGCTCATCCCACACAAGGATGTCTTTAAAAAGCATGTCGTGGGATTACTGCTACAGTTTATTCATGCCTTGAATCGAGGAATGCATCCCAATACCAAGTCGAGACTTATGCCTTCGATATACGCTCTCCTTGACATGTGTAACGAGTTTGAAGTTAAGCATATCAATGCCATGATTGATGTATCAAGTAAAGCACTGTTTGCTCCAGTATTTCAATCGTATCAAAAGTATTACCAATATCACGGTCAAGCATGAAGTTATTTTATTATGATGTTGTTTTGATCAAGTCGTTTAGATTTGTTTCGTCAGCGAAAAATCAATGATGTGGATTCCAACGATTCGAGCACACGAGAAAGATATGGGCACCGTTTCGTTTTTTCCGAATGCGATACAACAGAGTCCTGAAGCTCGCGAATGGCAGATTCAGTGCGCGGTCGAGATTTCCGCCAATTTTGGTCGTATCATTCGAATCCGCACACTGAAGTGTGTCGACGGGGAACGTTCACCGACATAGCATCTCTAATTATTTGGAACTTTTCATTGGATGCTTATCATCACAAGAGTGTAATGGATAATGACTTACTTGGTGGTTGATAACATCATAATCTGAGGTACTTAGCTGATTACGTGACGTTTCTAAGCATTTTCTGCGTGATCAGAGTCCTCTCTGGCTGCACGATCGATGGCTGCGTTAATTAAGCTATTCACGCCGTTGAGACAACTACAGAAGCTATCATGTAACCCTGCTCTCTCTCTCAACGCGAAGTCTGCATTAGACCCTATCGCACGCGCCAAGTCAGCGGCATGAAGTATGGTTGTATTCTTCTGTTTTAAGTCATGATCGACATGACTGCTGTCATATCTATCCACAGATGTTGTCTGAAATTCATTGTTTTCGTGTGATGTAGAAGTAAAATTATGTTCAGGATTGTCTTCACAACCTGTTCTCTGATCATTCGCATTCCAAATTGTCTTCTTGATTAGTGCTGAAACAAATTCGCGAACTGATGCAATTAGCATACATATCGCTTTTTCCGACACAGTCTTTCCTGCATTGGAAACAAGTTGTTGTACGCGTGGATTGATTTGAAGTAAAGCTGGAAGTCTAGCTGTTGAAATGACCTCTTCATGATCTAAGTTGCTCTTTTGGACATCATGAAACGTATGAAAATTGGATTCCTTATGAATAGATTCTCGCCAATGGACACTCCAAACCCCTAATTGACGATTGATGCGAGAAGTTTTAAAATGAAAGCAGCATTGAGTACAATCAGAAACCCGATGATAGCTAACTCACCAGAATCCTTCCTCAACATATCACGCCATTGTCGAGAATAGGTCGTCAAGTCATCAGAACAAGATCTTAAGTCGTCTTTTTCTGCGTCAGCGAGTGGAGTATTGCGAATTTCGGCATTTGATTTCCACATGTGGGGAATGTGTCGATAGTTACGCTCCGAAGAAACATGAGTTTTTAGCGCCTCCGACATTATTGCTACAAATAAAAATCAAATAAGGATTCAATCATGATTCACGATATTTCACTATTTTGAAGTACGTACCAAGGACAAGTTTGTTATGAAGTCGTTTCAATTTCCGAGATGTCAGGAATTCTTTTAACTTGACTCTGAGTCTATTGGGTGGACAGTTTAATTCCGACCCGTGAGAGCTAAATGTGACAAAACTTTCAAGCGATTCCCAATAATCAGCAAAAGCACCGATAGACCCTCTGCCACGGTTCCCTTTT
Source organism: Cyclotella distinguenda (assembly GCA_036939455.1). Taxonomy (NCBI): domain Eukaryota; phylum Bacillariophyta; class Thalassiosirophyceae; order Thalassiosirales; family Thalassiosiraceae; genus Cyclotella; species Cyclotella distinguenda. Next base: position 2,961 of record JALLPF010000030.1, on the reverse strand, counting down.
GTCGACTCTAAAAAAATCATCATCCTGAGTTGATTCACGGTTGGCGACGGTTTATGCAAATTCATCTGTGGGAATCGGAAAGAAAATCTACCAGACGTCAGTTCACGGAAAGTTTTTGTCTGAGATGAAAGACAACTATCCCTTTGTTGGAACGAGCATGTTTGTGAAATATCCCCAGCTGATTGAAAAGATGTGACGTCCTTACTTTCCCTCGATGCATTTTTCATCGCAGTATTATGATCATACGGACACAGAATCTGGGATTCATTTTGCGGATGAGTGATTTCATCAAAACCGTCTGTAGGCAGTTGTGTTTGAGGGAAGCCGGGGTCATCTTCTGGTATGACCATTGCATCGTCTCCTCGGCTTGCTAGGGCGATGGCTGAATTAAGGACCAGAAATAATTAAAATTGAGAGGATGTAACAAGACAAGCGGTTGCGGGCAAGGACTCACCTTCTAATTCGGCCAATTGATCACGATGCTCGGCAAACATATTTTCATCGCTAAATTTCGACTCAGCAATCTCATCATCTTCCAACCATGAAAGCTCCTGAGATTCTTCACCGAAATCGCCGTTTACCGAAAAGGATGGTAACGATTGTAATTTTGAACCTTTTCTATTTGATGTAAGCACCAAACAATCCGTCGCATACTTCTCAACGCCTACAACAGCAAACGATTTGGCTGAGCCATCGAATTCATTTAAACTACTTCTCGCCGGTAAATGATCTGTCTCAGAATTAGGGAGTACTCCTTTCGCACGGATGTTATGCTTTGCATTTTGTCTCTCAAAATGACGCTCCGGATTATGAGATATGAAGCATTTTGCATCATCTGCAGCATCATTCTGAAGCCCACTGATTTCGAGAGATTTGCACATGACATGGGCCTCGCCTTCATCATGATTATCATGTTTAGAGAAAGACCATTTCTCGTTGTCATTCTGCAAATACATCGGTGTGGATGATCGAGGTATCATTTCTTTAAGAGATTCAGAAACATAATCGGGGGTAGTTACGAGAGAGACGGTACATTTCCCCCTTCTAAGTTCGTCTGCATGCTCTAGAGGATAAGATTTGTGATTGATGTCCGTGAACTCTCTGAATTCTGCTTTATTGTGAATTGGACGGTTTTTAGATGATTCTGTCAGAATGCAATCTCCAATTTCTTTCGAAATTGAATTGATCTGAGAATGATTGATTGCACTCAGTTCATCAAGGATTGCAGCATTATTTACATTGGTTGGTTCGGTATCTGCATGTAAGGGAGACTTTGCTCCGTGAAGTGGTGAGTTTGTTCGGGACTTGGAAGAGTGAACTGTAGAGCTATGTATCTGTCCATCTTGCCCTTCGGTCACAGCACTAAAAGCGGATTGTATAGGATCAAAACTATGATTTTCTTTCCCTGAATTCGATATCTCACAATCTGAGGAAAGTTCCCTTACTTCTAGGAATTTACCACGAGATCCCGTTGATTGGGATCCAGCTGCGGTTCGGTTCGCATGAGATGATGCGCTAACAATGTTTCTTTCCATTACTGTAAGATTCCGATGGTAAAGCTTACTCGATTCCGCGTTTCTTGTCAGTATTTGTGTATGCAGGACTTCATCCTTCTTCTTCGTTTCTCTTCCTAGCTTGGGTTCAGGTTTTGTTGATGACAGAACCTCAGCATTTATTGAAGGCTGATGATAGGGGTCCAAACCTGTTTTTCGCATGGCAGTTGGTTGTGTTAGTCTCTTGGATACCTCGAGATGATTACCTAAATTTGTTTTTACCCTTGGTCGTTTGGACCTCGCTTCAACCCGACAGTGATCATGATCAGCGTGGGCTCCGATTCCTGAGGACAACGGATTGTCATAGTCTTCCCTCGCTTTCTTCGGGCGTTCCGGCTCAGTATTGCATGCTGCGAGAAAGGCGTGTCGTTTCGATCCTCCCATGGCGGAGCAAATTATCTATAACATCGTGTCTGGATGGTGGTGGCTGGATTCTAGTGTCTGCTAAGGCTTCATCTCGGTCCTACAACATACTACCAGCCGTAGCTTCGGTCCACCATCGCCACTGTGCAATCGGACAAATCAACAGGGACGTCGGAATGGACAAAATTAGCACTGGAAAAAACCTACCGTATTTTTGAGGCATATTATTTTTACCTTATTAAGCGTTCGACGGATACTCTACTCAATAGGAGTACTTATATATGAAAACGAGAATGAATTACTTATAAGAATTAAGCGTTGTGTAATTACGTCCTTGTGGTTTTCATCATCATTCTCGAGCCGTCGAGAATGAAAATGAACAAGTACGAAATCAGAAGGATGTTATTTCAGATTGACGTTCGCGTTTTCAGATCAGGCCCGTTTGAACATGAACTTGAAGGTAAATTGAGTCAACGATCTACTATACGGGTCCGGGTTCCGGTTTGTGGTCCGGTTTATGGGACTTAAAACTGCTGAACGGAAAACACTTCCACCATTGGAAAAATCAAAACAAGACAAACTCAAAGATTTGACGTTATCGAAACTTCCGGGAAATCATCAACACACCAAAAATGATCATTTCAAAAAATAAAACATAAAACTCCCAAGACTTCAAAGGGATCCTATTATTGAGCACACACGGCTCCTATAGACTACTGGCATGGGCGTGGTTGTGTGGGTAAGAGTGGGCCGATGGTGGTACTATCGGTTGCCCGGATTGAAAATGGGCCACTCATAACCCATCCGATTCCCGATCAACAGGCTAAAATCCAATTTCTTCCCGATTGTATAGCTAGTTGTATTTTAACATCTTGATACTGTTTACTAGAGGATGTGAACTTTACAGGATGAGATTACGCCAGCTTCCATGCCAACAATGCAAAAAAACTGTCAGGCGGCTTGCCATGAGGAGGAGAGAAGAGAGGAGCAAGAATGACGGAATTATTCACGAGATCCCGGGGAGTGACGGACGAATTGACCCCAC